>JAAOOA010001016.1:17500-35000 GCA_012861695.1 Trematomus loennbergii
AGGCAACACGTTTACACATAACTAAAACACACGCTTTAGTTATGTGATGTACGTATTTATTTGACCCCGAAACAGAGTCTTTCAGTCAGCCTAACATAGGTCTTTTAACAAGTATATTTTCGTAATTCAAATCAAAGTATTTCTAGCCGGGGATACTTTACCTATTCGTACTCCCAGTACCACTTGAGGGTAATGCTTCAACTTTTCGTACTTTAAGAACATTCCCATGCTTATACTTTTAGTCTTTTTACTGGTAGTTATTTTTAGCTAATCCTTTTACTTTTTGTACTTCGAATACTTTTTCAGTGGTGATACTTTTACTTTTTGTACTACGTTCGATGGTGTTACGACCTGGCTCAAAAGGCCATACAAAGAGGAGACACATCATGGGTGTTTCTCAATCGCGAGTAAAGCTGCTTCAGAGCCACTATTTCAAGCATACTACGTCATCGAGTGCCGCCGAAGTACTGTTCCAATCTCCAGCATACTTGGAAATCTACCGAGCCTGGCGTACTTCGTTTGGAGAATATCGAGGCTGCACATGAGTAGACTCCGCGGTCTTAAAATCCCCACAATGCTTTGCGCACGGACCAATTTCCCCAAATGTGGCGCAAGATGTAAGGAGGCGGGCCTCTCATATGACGCACACCTGCACACTTGCTAGCCTGTTCCACACTTCATTTTCCAAATGCCAGGAAGTATTCTTGACTCGCTTCTGGAGCAAGATGCTCGGCACACATGTGCTACCAAGCAGCGTACTCCACATTGAGAAACACCCCATGTCAACGTTTATCAAAGGATGTTTATTTATAACAACAATTCAAACAAGTGAATTTGTTATACTCAGCAGAGCCGGGTGCCTGCAGGGGAAAACAGAGAGGGAGCAGAGAGGAGCAGAGAGGGAGCAGAGAGGAGCAGAGAGGGAGCGAGAGGAGCAGAGGGAGCAGAGAGGAGCAGAGAGGAGCAGAGAGGAGCAGAGAGGTAGCAGAGGAGCGGAGAGGAGCAGAGAGGAGCAGAGAGGGAGCAGAGAGGAGCAGAGAGCAGAGAGGGAGCAGAGAGGAGCAGAGAGGGAGCAGAGAGGAGCAGAGAGGCTTTAAATAGCTGCAGGACACCAGACCCAGGTGCTCTGAGTTACTGCAATCACTGCAATCCATACAGCACAGACAGGACAGCCATACCCTGTTGTAGCAAACACTGTGGATGGTGGCTGACAGCCCCCCTCCGCTACGCGCCGTTCGTTAGATGAGGCTGGTTATATTTAATAAAGAAAGGAATTCAAAACACCGGAATAAAGGTTATAACAATAATCTGATTTTACTGGTAAGAAACAAAACACGTATACAAGTTTTACAGAGTACTCCGGACTTTCAATTTCTACTGCTGTGCGATACAGGTATCGGGACCAGCCAGTCAGAAAACAGGAAGCATTTTACATGCAAAAACAACAGTATTCATATTCATATTTTGGGGCGGAGATGTGTCAACTCTTCCTTCCCATTTTACTCCGAAGCGAATCAGAGAGTCCGTGGGGAGGAGCTGTGTGAGCTGCTCACTCCCCCAGGTGTTTCTACTGGTTGGGTTCACTTCTGGTCGGTCCAATACAGCGAATCAGAGTTCTGGGAAAAAGTATGTTTTCTTCTGAGATTCTGAAGTACACAAGGACAGAGTCAATCTTATCTCTGCACCGATATTCACTCCTTTACTTTCCCAAGGAATATTTCACACAAACTATTCTTTCCCAGACAACCAAACATTGTACACAGATATATTGATGCCCAGAAAGGACCTTAAAAAGAATATGTGTGTGTGCTGGTGGGAGGAGGTGTGTGTGTGTAACAGGATCTCTGGGTCAGTGAGTTGTAAGTGAGATGGGATTACTTAAAACAGTTCAAACAATACATGTTCACTAAAATACAATTCAAAATAATACATGTTTACTTCAATACAGTTTAGAACCATATCTGTTTACTTTAACCCTCTCTATGATGAACCCACAGGGGCATCACAATGGTAATACTTTCACTCTTGGTCATTTAAGTATTTTTTTACGTAATACTATTCTTGATTTTAGTATTATTTGAATACTTTTACTTTTCACAGTGTATCAACATTGATTTATGACTTACAAAAACTAAAAGTTTAACCATGAAAATGATCTTAAAGAAACCAAATGTAAGATTCACCATCTAACAAGTTGGAAAAGTAAACGTTTTACAAACAAAGCAAAAACAATATTTTTAGCTTTTGATACTTTTCGTACTTTTAGAAGCTATAACGTTTAGTTTTTGTACTTTAAGTATTATAATCTAATAATAATAATAATGAAAGATATAGCATGAGGGCGCTAATAAAATACTGCATTAGAGCGAAGCTGGAAATAATAGTGTCTTCATGTGTTAAAGCTGCTGAGTCTTATATTGCACCTCAAACAACACATCAATATATGAAGTCTCTGTGATAGCACTCCTCCTGCTCTTTGACCCACTGTTTGAATACATGATTATTACTGAGTGTATTTAGCTCAGGGGAAATCCATGAAGCTCAGCAGATATGATAAGTAGTAATAATGATGATATCAAACTGCAGCTTTAATATCCTAATGGAGAGAGAACTGCCTGCAGTGTTCAGAGCAACACAATCCTCATTATCGCTCATTTCATCAGAGGAGTACACAAGTACAATTTAGAGGTACTAGTACTTTACTTGAGTATTTCCATATTCTGCTACTGTGTACTTCTACTCCACTACAGTTCAGAGGTAAATTATGTAATCTAACCAAGTGTTAAATCAGACTTTAGTTCCACCTGGAGTAAATCCACAAGCTACCCTGCAGTATACAAAGTCATTCAAACTAGCTGCACCTTTACCAGCTTTGAGAACACTTTCATGATCAATCATTATAAAACATATCATATATTATTCTGAAATGGACCAATCTGCACAATGACTACTTTTACTGTACTTTCACTATATTTTGATGATAATACTTTTATACTTTCACTTGAGGAACATTTTGAATGCAGGACTTTTACTGTAACAGAGTATTCCTACACTCTGGTACTTCTACTTTTACTCAAGTACAAGATCTGAGTACTTCTACTTTTACTCAAGTACAAGATCTGAGTACTTCTACTTTACTCAAGTACAAGATCTGAGTACTTCTACTTTTACTCAAGTACAAGACCTGAGTACTTCTACTTTACTCAAGTACAAGATCTGAGTACTTCTACTTTTACTCAAGTACAAGACCTGAGTACTTCTACTTTTACTCAAGTACAAGATCTGAGTACTTCTACTTTTACTCAAGTATAATATCTGAGTACTTCTACTTTTACTCAAGAACAAGATCTGAGTACTTCTACTTTTACTCAAGTACAAGGTCTGAGTACTTCTACTTTTACTCAAGTACAATATCTGAGTACTTCTACTTTTACTCAAGTACAAGATCTGAGTACTTCTACTTTTACTCAAGTACAAGATCTTAGTAGCGCATCTCATCCTTTCTAGGCCATGTGTGTGTGTGTGTGTGTGTGTGTGTGTGTGTGTGTGTGTGTGTGTGTGTGTGTGTGTGTGTGTGTGTGTGTGTGTGTGTGTGTGTGTGTGTGTGTGTTGTGTGTGTGTGTGTGTGTGTGTGTGTGTGTGTGTGTGTGTGTGTGTGTGTGTGCTTCCTGTCCTTCAGAGACTCCTAACTACTGCTGCTGGTTTATAATGAAATGAATTGTCACACACATGAACCACCTGGTCTGCTTCCTGTCCCCAGAACCAGAACTAAAAATGGAGAAATTCAGTTATCATGCTCCAAATATCTGGAACAAACTCCCAGGTCCTTTTAAATCCAGGCTTATAATGTGTTTCTGCTGCACTATTTCTTAGCGCTATTATTTTAAAGCACTTTGAATTGCTTGTGTTGAAAAGCTGCTATATAAATAACTTGCCTTGCCTTGTGATGCATTGACTTCCTTACCTCTATCCTCTGTCCCTCCAGCTGTACATCCAGACCACCACCCTCACCATCTCCATGAACCTGAGTGCGTCCGTGGCCCTCGGGATGCTCTTCATGCCCAAAGTCTACGTCATCATCTTACACCCGGAGCTCAACGTGCAGAAGAGGAAACGCTCCTTCAAGGCCGTCGCCACCGCCGCCACCATGTCGTCCCGCCTCTCGCACAAAGCCAGCGACCGGCCCAACGGAGAGGCCAAGACCGAGCTGTGTGAGAACCTGGACCCCAACAGTGAGTTAAAGTTAGACAAATGTCACTGGTCCCCGGCTTGAGCTTCAATCTCAGGATCCATGTATCTCTGATCCTCTCCAGAATGGAAGTAGTCAAAACAAAAAAAGATCATTTGTTGGTATTTGGTATCTGACTTTTTCACAAAATTCTGACTTTTTCTCAAAATCTCAAAATCCTGACTTTTTTCCCAAAATATGAAAAATATGACTTTTTCTAAAAAAAATATGACTATAAAAAATATGACTTTTTCTAAAAAATATCAAAAATATGACTTTTTCAAAAAATATCAAAAATATGACTTTTCTCAAAAATATCAAAAATATGACTTTTTCTCAAAAATATGACTTTTTTTTAAAAATATCAAAAATATGACTTTTTTTTAAAAATATCAAAAATATGACTTTTTCTCAAAAATATCAAAATATGACTTTTAAAAAAAAAAATCAAAAATATGTATTTTTCTCAAAATTCAGACTTTTTCTTAGAATTCAGACTTTTTCTGAACACTTTAAAATGTTAATAATCACTGGTCCCAGCTTGAGCTTCAATCTCAGGATCCATGTATCTGTGATCCTCTCCAGAATGGAAGGAGTCATCACATACAGAGCATCAACTAGTTCCTGAACAGTGTCCTTCACATGCTGATATCCAAGAGAGGGAGTTACACAGTCACAAGATGGATGTTATCATGTGCTACTCTGATATTGAAATAGTACATTCTGTATGTTCCCAGTTAACAAAACAGGGTCTTCAACATGTGAAAGAAACCAGATTAAAATAATGTGAATAGAGTGGTCTGTGTTAGACCGTGAAGGACGCTGACAAGGTCGACAAATAAAGCATCCTTTAAAAAAAAAACACATTTTAAAGCAAAACATGATTAAAATGAGCAAAACACCTGAAGTTATTATTTATAAATTGATTGAACAGAGACTAGCATTAGCAGCAGGGTTAGCAGAAGCAACTCTAACATTAGCAGAAGCAATTTTAGCATTAGCAGCAACAGAAGCAACACTAGCATTAGCAGCAGCGTTAGCAGAAGCAATATTAGCATTAGCAGCAACAGAAGCAACACTAGCATTAGCTGCAGCGTTAGCAGAAGCAATATTAGCATTATCAAAAGCAATATTAGCATTAGCTGCAGCGTTAGCAAAAGCAATATTAGCATTAGCAGCAACAGAAGCAACACTAGCATTAGCTGCAGCGTTAGCAAAAGCAATATTAGCATTAGCAGCAACAGAAGCAACACTAGCATTAGCTGCAGCGTTAGCAGAAGCAATATTAGCATTATCAAAAGCAATATTAGCATTAGCTGCAGCGTTAGCAAAAGCAATATTAGCATTAGCAGCAACAGAAGCAACACTAGCATTAGCTGCAGCATTAGCAGAAGCACATAGCATTCGTATTCATATTCATATTTTGTACAATCTGTAAAGTCCACTGAGACAAATGTACCATTTTTGATATTGGGCTATATAAATAAACATTGATTGATTAGCAGTAGCATTAGCGGAAGCAACTCTAGCATTAGCAGAAGCAACATTAGCATTAGCAGCAACAGAAGCAACTCTAGCATTAGCAGAAGCAACATTAGCATTAGCAGCAACAGAAGCAACATTAGCATTAGCAGCAACAGAAGCAACATTAGCATTAGCAGCAGCATGTGTGTAAAACATTGGGTTTGCTGGTAACACGTCACTAGCTCAGTTTGAGTCATTAGCATTAGTAACGGCATTAGCAGCAGGAAATCTCATTTTATCTTTTCAAATATTGAACCTATTTCTCTAACTACTTCTCTTCTGAAATATTAGACAAACATGAAGAAACCTAATTCCCTTTGAAATGAAAGATGAAACCCCCTGCTCTGATGCTCCACAGGACATCAGTTATAAAGAGCTTCAATGTTTGCAGAAATGAAAGAAGGCACATATTGAAATGACATGTGACCCCCTCTCAGTGGGACCCCTCTCAGCACCTCTCACCAAACACTGTTTTCTCCCCTCGACAGGTTAATTTCATAATTGATCAGAGGTAAGAGCAAATGAATCTTCTTCTGCTTGGCTGTGCTGACCTTCATCTGCTGGAGGGGTGTTAGGGTATTCCTCCGCTGCTCTTTACACCATCCTTCTATAGAGCGGTGCAGTGATGAGTCCTGAAACCAGGAAGTGAGTCAGCATTTCACCACTTCCTGTTCCCTCGTCTCAGAGCCAATGGGATCTCTCCATAGGATTTAGGAAAATATCTGTAACTAAGGTCTGTGGTTGAGACAAAGAGACGGATCACGTTTTGTTCTAGGACATTAAATCCATCAGCAGTGACCCCACTGGTGATTTCTGAAGAGTTGACGTGTCTGAGAAACGATGGTTGTTACCAAGTGGCTGAATAGGACTACAGAAGTCGTGGAGGACGTTGTACGTCATTCACCGAACACGTAAACACTCCTCTAAGTTAGTTTCTGTTCTGCTTGAAAGCAAGTACCTGCCTCCTGCAGACTGTTCAAACAAAGGCTTCAACTCGTTCCATTTAGAATCTGTGTGTTTGAATATGGATCTGAAGTTGGCGTGACGTTGAAGTCGTGCTGCTGTAGTTCCTTTATAGCATCACGTTAGCATTTAGCTTCTGGACATTAGAGTTATGATTAGAACATTATAAAAGTAGAGACATGTGGAGATGATCCAGCTGAACAAAACGTGCATTTATCAAACAGGTTCGTTTCCACAGATCTTATTTCCAGCTATTTTCCAAAATCCTCTGGAGAAACCCCGTTGCTTTTTTGTGGAGGGAACCAGCAGCTTCCTGCAGGGTGAACACGTCATCCCTGCACCGCTCTATAGGCTCATAACTCTACATGAGGAGACGATGGGACCGTTTGAGGAGCAGATTTACAGTTTCTGCTGCTATCAGGACATTAAACTCTGCACGAGGCATGCTGCAACCAGAACGCAGTACATGTACTCAAGCACTGTACTTAAAGGGGACCTATCATGCAAAATGCACTTTTGTACGTCTTTTCTACATGAATATGTGTCCCCGGTGTTCCAGGGAACTCACCAAGTGTCAGAAAACACAACCCTCTCTATTTTCCTCCATACCCAAATCTCTAAAAAAGGGGCTGCAACGGATCTGATAAAAACTGATCCAGATTTGAACACTGTCCTGACGTCAGGACGGTGGCGCTACGGCTATTGGGCCAACTCCACCAATCAGGAGGAGACAGCCACGGCCATTGCCGTTCGAAAGCGCTGGAGACGCTGTAGTACATATGCCAGGCCTGTAGGTGGTGCTGTTCTCACAGAATCAGCCCTTACAAAAACAGGGGTAAAAAAGTGCAAATTGAGCGAAATGAGGCATGGCTAAAATGCATGATCTGTTTGGTATTTTGAAAAAAAAAAGTATAAATATGCCTTATATAGGTATGGTCCTACACTATATTATTCAAATATAGCATGATAGGTCCACTTTAAGTACAAGTTTGAGGTACTTGTACTTCACTTGAGTATTTTCACGGTATGCTACTTTTTACTTAACTACATTTTGGAGGCATTTTTTTTACTTTTTACTCCACTACGTTTTCTTTTACAAATTGAGTTAATAGCTACTTTGCAGGTATGGATTTATAATATAGAATATAAATCGTTATGTATTATTTAGGGCTGTCAAGTTAACGCGTTAATAACGCGTTAACGACGCGTTATTAACGCCTTACGTGTTGTTGTTGTTGTTAGCATCTGGTGCTAGCTAGCTGCGCTAACGGATATAAGGAGCTGTTTCAATGAAAACAGAGGAGCGACATTTCGCCGACAACTGCGCCGAGCCTTGACTTGATGCAGGCAGCCAGACAGTGGGACATTGTACGAGAAGTCAGCACACTCAGCACGGATAGTGTGCGCAACATGATTGCAGCGTCCAGGCAGCTCCCGTTCGAGCATATATGCCTTGAGCTGCACATAGCTCCAACGATCCATCACAGTGTCTCCACACACACACACACACACACACACACACACACACACACACCACACACACACACACACACACACACACACACACACACACACACAGTATTATTGTATGAGAGAGGTTCCAGGTTGTTGTGTTTAATATTCATGAGAATATTTGTCATTGTTCAAATGATAATAAACAAACATATAAAGCATATTTGTCCACTCATATGTTGATAAGAGTATTAAAAACTTGAAAAATATCCCTCTAAGGTACATTTAGAACAGATACAAAATGTGCGATTAATTTGCGATTAACTATTTTAATCGACTGACAGCCGTAGTATTATTATAGGTAAGTAATTGAAATAATCTCCACCTTTACCAAGTGAACACTGACACAAATGCATGTATAATAATTATAAAACAAACATGTAATATTAGATCTAATATGGACTAAGATAAGATAAGATAAGACAGGACTTACAAAAATCCAATAAACACAGCAGCATAATAATAAAGCTGTACACTAACAGTGCAGTAAAAAGAGCAATTAAATATCTACAGGAACAGACGCTCACACAATTAATGTGAAATACTGTGAAAAGCAGTATTTACCTGTACTGGAAAATGAGTGCTTTTACTTTCCCGTTCCGTTGTGTATTTTATTTTGTGAAGCACTAAATGGTTTTAGAAACATCTGGACTCTTTGTAGATATCTACTAACTAAAGCAAAGAGAGTAGGCCTGTTATACTGGGTGATATATATGATACACACTGCTCTGCTTTCTGCACGGACCTCACAGCTGTTCTCTCTGTAAACATCGCGTCGCGATGAAAGCAGTTACTAAAATAATATCCAGGGGATGCATGCAGAGCTGTGATTGGCTGAGATCAGTCCGGCCGTGCGTCTCGACTCTTTGAAACATCTCTGTTGCCAGAAATGCATCCACGAAGGAGCCGTGGAGGACTGTGGAGGACCCATCAGTGTCTCCTCGGTTAGAGCTCCTCCAGAGAGCCTCCTCTCTCCTCTCTCCTCTCTCCTCTCTCCTCTCTCCTCTCTCCTCTCTCCTCTCTCCTCGGTTAGAGCTCCTCCAGAGAGCCTCCTCTCTCCTCTCTCCTCTCTCCTCTCTCCTCTCTCCTCTCTCCTCTCTCCTCTCCTCTCTCCTCGGTTAGAGCTCCTCCAGAGAGCCTCCTCCACGCTCGATGCTCGGTCCTCGATGTGCATTTAGAGAAATGAGATGTCCTTCAACATGGCGCGCTGAAATTCATTTCCGGGTCACTACCGGAGGACCGAGGAGTCAAGGAGTCGAGGAGTCGAGGAGGGGGATTTGATGAAATGAGAAAGGCCCCTGGTCCCCCTTTCCTCCATGCTGCAGCTCGACCACAGTCACACACTACAGTCACACCCTGCAGATCCACTTCCTCCAGTGTTTCATGCAATTTACAAGACCGGTTAGATTTCTGTTTTATACTCTACAAAAACTCGACATCTTACCCAGTATATGTGTCTAATATCTAGTCAGAGTATGTCTCTACACCTGGTGTAAGACATCATCACTTCAGAAGTAACACTGCAGTGAGATATCAGGTCTTGTTTTTAAGAGCAGCAGCATAAGCATCAGCTTTAAAAGACAAGACAAGGCATTGCACATAAGTAGAAATTAAAGAGTAGAAATAAACAATACTAAAATGTAAACATCTCGAAATAGAATTAAAACAACGTTAAAAAGTAGGAAATATATAGTAGAACGTGAAGATAAAAGATCTATAAACTCTGACAATAATTGACAACAACTATTGAACGGCTTTAGACACGATATAAAGCAGGATATTATTGACATTAAGAGTGTAGGGAAGGGTATACTAATATAAATGTAGCAGCAACTTGTTCATCCTCCAGGTTGAAATCCCCTCCCTCTCTTAACGGCCCTCAGTTTCTTCAGATGGCTTCATCTCTGCTCTCTGATTCCCCGACAACAAAGACTTCTATATCTCTCTCACGGCTCTCAGCCTCTCTTCAGAATCCTCACAAAGGTTTCTGTATCTCCGTGAAACTCCGATAACCCCGGCTGCTCTCAGAAACAATCCTTACAGCGTTTCTTCCAAATCTCACACTTTCTGCAGCTCAGGAACTCTGCAGGTGTGTTTCTGGGGATTAGCCTTTCTCACCTGGACGGAGAAGCTACTGAGAAAAGGAAAAACAAGACCAACAGTTTGGAGATTTGGAGAAAAAAAAGTTTGAGAATTTTGAGACTTTCAGAAAAATACAGGTTTTTGAAATGTTGAATTTTTTTTTGAAAATAGTCATAATTTTTTTTTAAAGTAAGAATTTTTGGAAAAAAGTCAGATTTTTTTGAAAAAAGGCATTTATTTTGGAAAAAAGTCAGAATTTTTTGAAAAAAGTCAGATTATTTGAAAAAAGTCAGATTTTTTGGAAAAAAGTCAGATTTTTTGGAAAAAAGTCAGAATTTTTTGAAAAAAGTCAGAATTTTTTGAAAAAAGTCAGATTTTTTTGAAAAAAGGCATTTTTTTTGGAAAAAAGTCAGAATTTTTGAAAAAAGTCAGATTATTTGAAAAAGTCAGATTTTTTGGAAAAAGTCAGATTTTTTGGAAAAAAGTCCGAATGTTTTGAAAAAAGTCAGAATTTTTTGAAAAAAGTCAGAATTTTTTGAAAAAGTCAGAATTTTTTGATAAAAGTCAGAATTCTGAGACTTTCAGAAATCAAAAATCTGGATTTGAAATTTACAGAAAATCAGTATTTTGAGAAAAACTGCAGAATTTTGAGAAAAGATTCCGCATGTGATCTCGGTGCCTCTTCACATTGTAGGCGTTATTTATACTGGGGATGCTGCTTCCACCACTTTTAGGAATGTCTAATTTTCCGATATAAAGTCATTATTTTGAGGATACTGCGTCATTATTTGGACTTAATTGTCATTATGTTGAAATACAAAGATACAAAAAAAAAAAAACACACATTTAATAACAAGAAGAGCCATTTATGTCTTTCTTCCATAGTTTATATCACAGACTCTGCTTTGCATCTACTTTTGGTGAGAGACAATCATTTCTGATTAGACAGAATAAAACCCTCCTCTTCACGCTTCACAAAAAAGACTCATTATAAAAGACCCCCAGACACAAACTGTCCACCAGACTCAGACAGTTTCATCCCACAGGCCATAAGACTGTTGAACTCCTGAACTCTGTGAAGAACATCCAGAACATTCATCTGTTTGCATTTTGCTAATTATTTATCTCTAAATATTCCATTAACTTGTATATAGACTCTTCTTACACTATTTATATTGTATTTGTATTAACTTGCACATCTCAAAACATTCTCTTGCACTATTGATCTGTTTCAGTTCAGACTTTTTCATTGATATATCTCCACTGTAGCTGCTGAGCACATGGTGACAGAGACTTGCATCTCCAATAAATTAACAAACTTGACGGATGTTACATTTATGGCACAATGTTGTGTGGATGTCAACTTTCAACACCTTGTTAAACCAAAATAACTATAAATGTTAAGGTGTTTCTTAATCTAAAAATGAAAAGAAAGTTGCATATATTGCACAAAATAATTGTATTCAAATGTTTTTATACAATTCATTTTATTTATTTATAGTAATTGAGAATAATGTTTTTAATACGTTACAACAATATGGTTAGAAAAACATGTCCTTTCACTTTCCAACCTCGGTATCGGATTAGTAATCTGTGAAATAAGATAAGATGGACCTTTAATAAGCGTGAAAAACAGGACAGCAAAGATTCACACAGATTAAATCTAATCAAAATAAAATCAAGAAATAATAATGATAATGATAATAAAAGACTATGAAATAGGAGATGAGTAAAAATAAGAGTAAAATAACTGTCAGCATATATACATATTTGGTCATCTAAATTATGAAGTACGAAATGAGTAAGGTAAGTTGTAGGTTCCCCGAGGTCGACTCGCTACACCCTTTCTCCATCGCATTATAACGTCGTCGCCCAGTGGCGAACCTTGTCTATCACAACTGGACCTTCTGTAGACACACACACACCCCCCCACACACACCCCGCCGCCCCCGCCGTTATAATGTCCGTCTTTTCACTGAATGTTCACCTTGAAAAGTGTACTGACAACAATTCCACAACAACATCATCTTCACCTGTTGCCATTTCAACGTTAAAAGCTATGTGGCATTTCTCTAGATCCTCTGTCTCTCTCCAGTGAACGAACGGGCCTTCTAGAGCACCCGGAACCTCTGAAAGAACACGCCCATTGGCTACAAATCAATATATGATTGGTTGATCAAACTGTCAATCCAAACGCTCTCATTCAGTGTGAGGGCCAGGGCCTTCTATCAAGGATAGAGAATACCTGGCTAAAGGATAGAGACCCAGAACAACGTCTGATTGGTTGCATTTCCTTTCTAACACTCTGAATACCTTGAAGGCCCTGACGGTTCACCACTGACGTCGCCCAGTGTCCGTGCAAAGCATTGTAATGCTAACCAAGAAACGCTGTCACACATGACAATAAAGCCTTGAATCTTGAATAATGTTGGACTGCTCTTCCTCTCCGCGGACACTAAGCTCTAAAGACTCCTCTCTTTATGAAGAAGACACGTTACGATAAAAGTCAGCTTTAATATGCATATTCTGCCATTTCCTCTTTTATCACCCGCCATGATTGATGATGGGCTTCTGGCTCCGAGACGTTTGTCATCGAGGTTCAGCGGTGTCCGTTAGATGAGGGGGGTGGGGCGCTGCAGGGGGAGATAGGGAGAAGGTCAACACTAAAGGGTACTGCTCTTTAAAACAGGCCTGTTCTTCTTCTGTGGTGTTCCCTCTCATGTAGTGTGTTCTTTAGGTGTTAGTGCATGTAAATGGTCTGCTGAGGCTGGAATCTCTCCCACACAAAGAGAGCTATTTGTTGGTATTTCAGTGAAAATGAAGTCATCTTTATCTCATGATTTTTTCTAAAGATCAACGCACAGAAGTTGAAAACAAACACGAATGATTTTTTAAATGTTGGTGGTGTTATTACTGTCAGTGATCTCAGGCTCTGCAAACGGCACAATCCTCCTTCATGATTCAAACCGTCTGTTTTAGCTTCTAACATTTCATTTTCATGCAATCATAAACTCTCGTTTCTACGGAAGAAGATAAGGGCGACATGTGAAACATTTTTTTAGAGCTAACCAGAAATAATTTTTGAGACTTTGAGAAAAATAATAGAATTTTTTTTTCTAGAAATTGTAACTTCTGACAATTATTTAAGAAAAATTTTAAGAATTCTGACTTTCTGGGGAAAAACTTTTAATATGTTTTATCTCAAATTTCTGGCTTTTTTTCTGTGAATTTTGAGATTTTCCGTAAAATTCTCAAATTCTGATTTATTTTGTGTAATAAAGTGTTTTTTCTTCAGAATTCTGAGGAAAAAAAGACAGACTTTTGGGGAAAAACATATTTACATTTTTGGGGAAATGTAAGAAAATGAATAAATATATATTTACCTCAAAATTCTGACTCTCACAAAAAATGTCACTTTGGTCAGATCTCAACAAATTGTCCACATTTGGCCCTAATCTCTTCCGTACATTTCCCATTGGTCTCAACACTAACCTCCAGCTACACTAACAGCCTGACTGGAGAGCTCATATTTCATTCTCCTTTTTCTCCTCGTATTCAGGTCCGGCAGCGAAGAAGAAATACGTGAGCTACAACGACCACGAGATCTGAAGCCGTCGAGCGAGAGACTGAGAAACTGAGAACCAGGAAGAAGAGTGTGTTCCCGCCCTGCCGGCTGAAAGCAAGGAAAGAGAGGAGAAGGCAAAGCAGGAGGGTTTATGTTATTGTTAGTTTTTCTGGTATCATGTGCTTCATTGCCCACCGCGGACTTTCAGGAGCTGAAGCAAAGCATGCTGGGACTTTCCTCTGGACTTTGAGCGCATTTACAAAGAGAGGCGAGCGAGCAGTTTGTTGTCGAAGGTAAAAAATAAATCATTGTGTCCGTGATGCAGAGAAGGAACATGGCGGACGTCTTCTCTCCGCCGTTGATGTCAAACGAAGCCTCCTCTCGTCTTTAAGCCGACTTCCTGTCCTCCCGAGTGTGGCTCTTTATGGCTTATATGTTCTGGTTGTTGCTTTCCTCTTCACGGTTTCTTTCACGTTGCTTTTGACGTTGTTGATGAGTCTATTTTTGCTCTCTGCTTCTTGGATGCGCATTGTTTTTTTATTGAAGCCATATTCTCTGCTTTGAGATTTGGAGGGCTTTGTGGCGCTGCCAACAGGAATCTGATTTCTGCCAACGTCTCTGAAAGGCCCTGAAAACAGGATTCATAATCTGCTTAATGCTGCACACAAATACAACTCTGATTAGCACAAGGGTTTTCCAAAGATCTCTGCAAACCGTTTCTGTTTAAAGTCAGGAAGAATTGACGTTGAAACATGAAATTAAACCTTTCTTACTATTATTTGGGGACTTCTGTCAACAATGCTATTTGTACAATGGTGTCTATAGTCAACAATGGTGTCTATAGTCAACAATGATGTCTATAGTCAACAATGATGTCTATAGTCAACAATGATGTCTATAGTCAACAATGATGTCTATAGTCAACAATGATGTCAATAGAGTGGTGAAGTCCCTCCCCTTCCGGTGGACCTCCATGAGACCTTATTTCGGAAAATTATGTATTGAAGTCAATGGAGAGAGAAAGATTATCTTTCGATCCCGTTTGAATTGTGCCACGAATTACACATATGATGTTTGTCAATTTAAAAGATCATTTTGCAAGTCAAAAAAAATAAAAAGTGTGGTAAAACTGTGAAGTAACACATTTGTTTGTGTGAAACGCTCAATGAACTACATCTCTGGTCAACAACACACGTCACCAAGATGGCCGTCACTACTGTCTTGTCAACAAAACGATTGACTACCCTCACTATCACCACAATGAAACACGTCCTGAAGAAAGTCATGCAAAGCTGCCTGCCTGCCTTCCTTTGATTCTCTCTGAACTGCCTGGTCGTTTTAATGTTTAATGTCAACCATTTGTGCAGATAGCATGAAGTAGAGAAGATCGCCGATGCTAACGTTAGCGTTAGCATTTCTCCCCGGGCTTAAAGGGTATTATAGAATGATCACACCGGTGACAGTACTCTTCAAAGGGTTCACGAATATGACTACTACTCTTACTGTTTAACATTTTGGGTTACTTCATGTTACTTCATGTTAAGGCTAATAAAATGACAAGGCTGTAATGCTAACTAACGTGCTAGCTACTAGCTAGGTAGCTAACTTGATCCAGCCACTCCTGGTCCTTTCATCAGACGGGAAGCAAAAGAACGAGCAAGACCCATTGCTGGTATGATAACAACCTGGTACTAAGCACACAGGCATCTTGTTAAAGTTATCTGATCTTAGCCAGCGCCATATAGATAGATTATATCTATATGGGGCTGATCTTAGCTATCTCTTAGTGGAGGAAAACAATTGTGACATCACTTACGCGACTCTGGGATTTGTAGTCTTTCTTGTTGCGTATTTTTCATAGTCTTATATTTCAACAGTTTTACGACAAACTGTGACTTTTTTGACATGGAAATGATTTTTTAAGATTGACAACATCATATGTGTAATTCATGGCTCAATTCAAACGGGATCGAGAGATACGTTTTCTCTCTCCATTGACTTCAATGCATAATTTTTCAGAAATAAGGTCCCTGGGGCGGAAGTAGATGGGAGTGACTTCGCCACTCTATAGTCAACACTGATGTCTTTAGTCATCAATGCAATTTATTCATTTTTTTAGACATCTCAACGCAGAATATTACGTATTACAACTTAAACTCAACGGATTTGAAGCCATGTTTTCAGGGGCTTTATCTTTGTGATTCTGAATGTGCATGAGACCGGGATGCCTCCGAACTTTTAGTGACTCTTTGATTACGTGACTGGGAATGAGATCTTTGTCTCAAATACTGTAATGCCTTTCCAAAAAAAAAAAATACGTCAGAGATTCTGTTTAACGTTTCCAATAACTGACGTGGGGAAAATCAGATTCCTTCAGCGGACACGAAGCAGCAAAAAAAAAGAAGAGGCCCTGGCGTGTTTTCTGTTTGAAATGTTTGTGGTCCCATGATGGAAGCCCCCCCCCCTCTTGTGTGTCCCTACATGACAACCTCTCAGTATTTTGTGATGTTGACGATGATGAAGATGACCCTTAACTGTGTTGTTAAAGAGCCTCTGGGGTCCGGACCTCGCTGGATTCCCGTGATTTCCCGGTCTGCTGATCCAACTCAACGTGTTGATGTCAATGCATGCCTGATATGTTCGATGTTGAATCCGATTTAAAAAAAAATAATAACGAAGTCCTCACAACTCGGTTTGATTCCACCTGTCTGCTCTGAACTGTACTGTTTTTCATTTCCTTTCCGTTCCTTTATTCCACTTTCTCTCACAGCAGAATATGGCTTTGATTGGTTTCTTATTTTCCTGGAAGCTACGGGGAAATGGAGAAAAAAGATGAATATATATTTAAAAAAACAAAAATACTTGTTTTAAAAAAGCCGAAGCATGTATGTTTTCTACTGTTTGTACTCGGTATATTCATGTTGCTGCTTATGTGCCAATGTTGTTGAGAGATTTACATTCGGCCCACTCATGCAACTATTCTGTGGTGTTGTCCAAGAATGTATCAACATGAAATAAAAAACATTTGGTTATTTTTTAATATATTCCCTGAGGAAACGCAGTGGTGCTCGTGTCTTACTCTTCTGTTGCCTTTCAGAACAGTTTCATTTATTTAGTCATGGAATTTAGTGAAGTATTACTCTGAAATATTTTTCGCTCAGAATTTGGAAAAAAAATTCCAGACATTTTTGGGAAAAGTCAGAACTATTTTCCTTGAATGTTTACTATCTCATAATTCTGAGATCGCAAAATGACTTTTTCTGAAATTTCTAAAAAAATATTAACATTTTTTTTCTTTACATTTTAACACGTTTTACTCAGAATTCGAAAATATCCCAAAATTTTCTCTCAATATTTTGATTTTTCTTTCCAAGAATTCTCAGATTTAAGTCAGAATTCATACTTTTTAAGAATTCAGAGATTTTCAGAAAGAAGACTTTCTCAGAATTCTGATATTATGCCTTTCATAAGTTTCATTTAATTACAGTAACTTACTGAAGTATTACTCTGAAATATCTTTGCCACAGCATTTAAACTTTTTTCCTCAGAATTCTGAGATTTTCCAAAAAAGTCAGATATTGTTTTTGGTCTGAATTTCTTTTTTCAACAATTCAGACATTTTCAAA
>JAAOOA010001016.1:40000-75000 GCA_012861695.1 Trematomus loennbergii
TGTGTCTCTTATGTGTGTCCATATGCGTTGCTTCAATCAGCCACTAGGCGGCAGCACCAGCTCGCTGTGACTGAGTTTAGCTTTTCACTGTAAATCCAGTCGCTTCGTACCGTCAGCTGAGGCAGGATTTGGCAAATGGCTAGCTAACCAGTTCATCTAGCTGTGATAGATCCCCATTGTTAGCGTTGTGAGAGAGGCTTTGCTTCAAATATAAATCATAACACTGGCCTCGTCTTTTATAGCGTTACAGTTAATCCAGGACAGAGAACACTAAGGCTTACTGTAAAAAAACGGGCAGTGTAGACAGGGCCGGCCCTAGACTTTTGGGGGCCCTAAGCGAGCTTTGGCCCCGGAAGGATTTTTAATTTACTTGCGGTACCGAGGTGAGCCGTCGGATAAGGCGTAGGCTCCACGAGGACGAAAACGGGTTGAATCCGCATATTTCTCATGCGTATAGCCCTTTAAGCTCGACGACGCCGTAAGGGAAACGTAGAAAAGACCCCGCAAACGACAACGGGTCCAAAGGTGGATAGATCTGGGAACGGAGCGCTCTGGGGGGTCCAACGGGGCCGTGGGGTCGCCTATACGGTCATGCGTTTCATAGCCACGCCTCTCCCCACCTCTGCTGCTCACCTCCGCGTCAAAGTACACTGCACACTGAATTCAGATTATTTATCTTTCTCTCGATATGGACATAAACGCGAGTGAAGTCTAATCTGACAGGACGGAGACACGCAGCTCCTGCCGCTGTGATGCAGCGGGAGCAAAACACACACTTCAAGTCAGATCATCACCCTTAGCTATTTTAATTACCTCTCAAACTAACTAGTTATAAATATGTTTATTTTTACTGTCGGGTTTACTTACTGGATCAGCTGCTGCATGAGGAAGCATGAAGATTTAAACTTAACACACATTGACCGGCGAAAAACTCTGCGCGGATCCCTCCCCCCACGGAGAATAAACAGAAGGGCAGCCATGACAACCATTCTTCTTCGCTGCTTTTGTGGAGGAAGTTGCTGCTTTTGTGGAGGAAGTTACTGCGCCACGTACAGGTTCGGCATATGTACTGCAGCTTTTCCAGCGTTTGGATGTAAACGGAGCTGTCTCGTGTAGCTTGACACAATCCGGTGTATATTGCGTGGGGACGGAAGCTTTTGCGGTTGCATTTGCGTTACTCCGATGCGTTTTGCCGTATTTGTTCTCGTGGAGCCGGGGCCTAAGTCACTAGGACCCCCCCCCCCCCGTTGACAATTTACTGGCGGTAATCACTACCGAGGTGGGCCGGCGGTACCGAAGTGGGCCGGTCGAGAGTCCCGGGCTGATTTTTAGTCCCAGTCCGCCCCTGACTGTAAGGTAGTTTCAAGCTTCATGTTGAACAGTAAGTCCACATTTCCCAGAGAGCTATTATTGACTCAACAATATAATACATTACTTTGAGAGTAGGCAATCTAATGAATTAATTCATTTAGTTGTCATATTAACAAAATTAATTAATCTCAGTACACCGTTATCACATTTTTTCATTTTATTTATTTTTGCTAGGGGGCCCTTAGTGGCTGTGGGGCCCTAAGCGGCCGCTTATGTCGCTTAATGGGTCGTGCCGGCTCTGAGTGTAGATATTATAATGAAACTCAACAGAGGAGCCATGAACTTAAAGTCAGCAAATCCATGATGTTGAGTTTCCTCTATCTTTAACTTTTCCTCATATGTTGTACCTTCCTCTCTCCGCTGCCCCGCGAAGGATTATCGTCCTCTTTCTGACAAAAAGAAGTAAAAGTAGAAGTACCCAGATATTGTACTTGAGTAAAAGTAGAAGTACTCAGATCTTGTACTTGAGTAAAAGTAGAAGTACTCAGATATTGTACTTGAGTAAAAGTAGAAGTACTCAGATCTTGTACTTGAGTAAAAGTAGAAGTACTCAGATCTTGTACTTGAGTAAAAGTAGAAGTACTCAGATCTTGTACTTGAGTAAAAGTAGAAGTACTCAGATATTGTACTTGAGTAAAAGTAGAAGTACTCAGATCTTGTACTTGAGTAAAAGTAGAAGTACTCAGATCTTGTACTTGAGTCAAAGTAGAAGTACTCAGATCTTGTACTTGAGTAAAAGTAGAAGTACTCAGATATTGTACTTGAGTAAAAGTAGAAGTACTCAGATATTGTACTTGAGTAAAAGTAGAAGTACTCAGATCTTGTACTTGGGTAAAGTAGAAGTACTCAGATCTTGTACTTGAGTAAAAGTAGAAGTACTCAGATCTTGTACTTGAGTCAAAGTAGAAGTACTCAGATCTTGTACTTGAGTCAAAGTAGAAGTACTCAGATCTTGTACTTGAGTCAAAGTAGAAGTACTCAGATCTTGTTCTTGAGTAAAATAAGAAGTACTCAGATCTTGTACTGAGTAAAAGTAGAAGTACTCAGGTCTTGTACTTGAGTAAAATAAGAAGTACTCAGATCTTGTACTTGAGTAAAATAAGAAGTACTCAGATCTTGTACTTGAGTAAAAGTAGAAGTACTCAGATCTTGTACTTGAGTAAAATAAGAAGTACTCAGATCTTGTACTTGAGTAAAATAAGAAGTACTCAGATCTTGTACTTGAGTAAAATACGAAGTACTCAGATCTTGTACTTGAGTAAAAAAGAAGTACTCAGATCTTGTACTTGAGTAAAATAAGAAGTACTCAGATCTTGTACTTGAGTAAAATAAGAAGTACTCAGATCTTGTGCTTGAGTAAAATAAGAAGTACTCAGATCTTGTACTTGAGTAAAATAAGAAGTACTCAGATCTTGTACTTGAGTAAAATAAGAAGTACTCAGATCTTGTACTTGAGTAAAAGTAGAAGTACTCAGATCTTGTGCTTGAGTAAAATAAGAAGTACTCAGATCTTGTACTTGAGTAAAATAAGAAGTACTCAGATCTTGTACTTGAGTAAAATAAGAAGTACTCAGATCTTGTACTTGAGTAAAATACGAAGTACTCAGATCTTGTACTTGAGTAAAATAAGAAGTACTCAGATCTTGTACTTGAGTAAAAATAAGTACTCAGATCTTGTACTTGAGTAAAATAAGAAGTACTCAGATCTTGTGCTTGAGTAAAAAAGAAGTACTCAGATCTTGTACTTGAGTAAAATAAGAAGTACTCAGATCTTGTACTTGAGTAAAATAAGAAGTACTCAGATCTTGTACTTGAGTAAAAGTAGAAGTACTCAGATCTTGTGCTTGAGTAAAATAAGAAGTACTCAGATCTTGTACTTGAGTAAAATAAGAAGTACTCAGATCTTGTACTTGAGTAAAAGTAGAAGTACTCAGATCTTGTACTTGAGTAAAAGTAGAAGTACTCAGATCTTGTACTTGAGTAAAATAAGAAGTACTCAGATCTTGTACTTGAGTAAAAGTAGAAGTACTCAGATCTTGTACTTGAGTAAAAGTAGAAGTACTCAGATCTTGTACTTGAGTAAAATAAGAAGTACTCAGATCTGGTACTCGAGTAAAAGTAGAAATACTATTTATACAAATGAGTGAATTTCAGAAGGAGAAACTGATCTGGTTAAACACAAAGCCTCTCCAGAACAGTCACGATGAATATTGAGGATCCTCTGCTCTGGGCTCTGAAGCCATTCATCACTGTTTCAGAGCCCAGGGAGGCTCTTTGAGTTGGATAAACACACTGTCTCCCATCGGCTGCTGCTGATGGATGGGGGGAGAATCTTCCAGGACGAAGACACTGTCATCACTTTACTCTTTCTACTGATGGAGGCTGAGTTTCACAGCTGATTGGACGGCTCAGTCTGGATCCTCTCAGACAGGAATACCTGTATTCATCCCACAGAGGGACATGTTACAGCAGAGAGACTCGAACAACTCACCTCTTTGACCACTTCCTGTTTAAACCCTCATCTGTTCCTGTTAGCGCTATCAGCTTTAGAAACAGTGACTTTTATCAGAGATCATTGTCAGCTGAGGTGACGGGATTGTTTTACAGCAAAAATAAATTGAGATAGAAAAATCTGAATTTTGAGAAAAAGTCAGAATTTGGGGATTCGGAGAAAAAAATCACAAAAATCTGAATTTTGATTAAAAAAAGTCAGAATTTCGTGGAAATAGTCAGAATGTTGTGGAAATAGTCAGAATGTTGTGGAAATAGTCAGAATGTTGGGGAAAAGTCCACTTTTTGTGGAAAAAGTCAGAATTTTGGGGGAAAAGTCAGAATTTTGGGGGAAAAGTCAGAATTTTGTGGAAAAAGTCAGAATTTGGGGGAAATAGTCAGAATTTGGGGAAAAACAGTCACAAATCTGAATTTTGAGAAAAAGTCTGAATTTGGATTAACAGTCTGTATTTGAGATTTAGAGAAAAAGTCAGAACCAGAAGATATGAGCCGGTCGGACTGCAGACTAAAGATCATGAGGACACTTTAATAATAATTTGTGGCTCTCTAGTAAGTTGGTTAAAGTTTACGCAAACGTATTCTGTATACTTTATATTGTGTATTTTATAGATATGTAAAGTGTCAGTGAGAAAACATGCTATATTAGTTAAATGTCGTATTATAACTATTATTTTCACAATTATATATTGATATATAATATATTCTATAAATATACAAGTGTCTTTGAGCATTAGAAAAAGCACTATACAAATCACATGTATATTATTATTATTATTATTATTATTATTATTATATAATGTATATTTTTTTAACTCGTGCAATGCCTTGCTGTAACAAAAAAAATCACAATTTGGTAAATATTAAGTACATCTACTTTAATAACATGACAGATATGACCTGCATGGTGTTATTTTGTAAAAGTTTGATTTATTTTTCCTACAGTAATACATGAAACTCCTGACAACAAGTGAGAAATAATTTCCTCTGGGAATAAAGATGGGGGAAACTTCCTCTCCCTTTAGATTGGACCGGGAGATTAACAAAATGTTACAACATTTTACAACTAATTAATTGTCCAATGTTATAAAGCCAGCCTTGCTCTCACAGGTCAGGGACATCACCATCACGTTTAAGTACATTTCAATTGGATATCACCTGACTGGATGATTGTTTTGAATGTTTGCTAATAAGAAAAACACTTATTTTCCTAACTGTTTACCTCCTGCAGTTGCAGTTATATTTACTTATAACCATGTTTTGTTGGATTTGTATTTACTTCTGTTGCCATTTCAATATGACATAAAGACTTTTGTAACCGTGCATTTCGCTCTTCATTGATGCATTCAACTTTCAAAAGTTTAATATTTCTTTCTAAATGCTTAATATTCCCAAAGTCAGTGAGTATTAAATAATCATGATTTTCTCCATAATCAGGCAGACCTGGTTTCAGGTTGATTTTCAGATTTGAGTCTTTAACCGTGTCCTCTATCTGAGCTGCAGTCGTCTTCAATGTGTAATTAAGTCAGAGCCAATCAGTCGGTGCATCACAGAGGTTAGTTTCTCCAGCTGAGCTAAACGTGGACAAGTCCTTTTTCTTTTCCCAAATACCTTTTATTAACCTCAAAAACAACATCATTTACATTTCATTGCATTTGATCGACGGTTTTATCCAAAACCATAAAGAATCAAAGAAAAACAACAAGGAAAATGCAGAGATATTCACTTCAAGCAAGTTATACCATAAGTGCTGCTGAATTAGTTACAAGAGAGTGCAAAGAGGTGATGTAATGCTGTAGTCGACCCTGAAGGCTAAATCACTAAAAGCCAGTTCTAAATAATCAACCCATAAGCTCATTACCACAGATCAACCATAAATATCAGTTATTGAAATTAAACAACACATTTACAACAGTATCGTCACGGAAAAGGGGTTCGACGTAAACCCAGAGAACAGGAAAACCTCAAGGAAAATAACTACAGGAAGTCAAGGCAGACCAAACAGAACGATGAACAAGGATCTGATAGTAGTCTGTTCACAGATCAGAGAGTCCTGAGGCCTGTACTACGAAGCCGGATTTTCGCTTAGCGGGCTAACTTCAGGGAAAACTCTGGGTTTCCGGTCCTACGACGCTGGTTCACTTCTTAGCGGGCTAGATCTCCATGGTAACTTACAGATGTAGCACTCCAGATAGGACTCCAGCTTACAGCTTCCTGCCAGCTTCCTGCCAGCTACCTGCCAGCTACCTGCCAGCTACCTGCCAGCTACCTGCCAGCTACCTGCCAGCTACCTGCCAGCTACCTGCCTGCTACCTGCCAGCTACCTGCCAGCTACCTGCCTAAGACCAGCATCTGGGAATGTTAAGCCCTCCCACTATTTTCCAAGAGGGCGTTGCCAGATTTTCAATTTCAGGATTTAACCAGGAGATGGCGCTTCATTCACAAATACAGAAAGACAACTTTTCATGGACTTTCAGTTGTGTTTTGAAGAGCATTTGAACACATCAATATTTTAGATCAACACACAGACACAGATGACTGCAATTTTTTTTATAAAAAGACAAACCAAAACTCCTGATGGTTTCCTTTCAATTTAAATTGTTACGTACGCACGCATGCACGACGCACGCACGAAAACCCACACACCACACACACACACACACCACACACACACACACACACACACACACACACACACACACACACACACACACACACACACACACACACACACACAGAGACACATCCTTCTCACTTCAGGAGACGGAGGTCAGAGGAGGCGACACGACACATAGCAGACGAAGACAAAGTGAGAAAATTAAAACTCATCTGTCTCCTCCAACATGTTCAGATCGGCCTCTGTGTTCAGGAGGAGGAGGAGGAGAGGGAGGAGGAGGAGGAGGAGGAGGAGGAGGAGGAGGAGGAGGAGGAGGAGGAGAGGGAGGTGATGATCTGACTTGTTTACTTGAATATGATAGAAAACAGAGAACAGATGGTTTCCTTTCAATTTAAATTGTTACGTAAAATAAATAATCAATGATGAGAGTGAAGATATGAATTTGTAACATGCCTGATCACAGACACACACACACAGACACAGAGAGACACACACACACACACACACACACACACACACACAGACACAGAGAGACACACACACACACACACACACACACACACACACACACAGAGAGACACACACACACACACACACACACACACACACACACACACACACACACACAGACACACACACACACACACAGACACAGAGAGACACACACACACATAGCCACACACACACACACACTCACACACACACACACTCTCTCTCTCTCTCTCTCTCACACACACACACAACACCACACACACCCACACACACAACACACACCACACACACACAGAGAGACACACACACACACACACACACACACACACACACACACACAACACACACAGACACACACACCACACACAGACACAGAGAGACACACACACACATAGCCACACACACACACACACTCACACACACACACACTCTCTCTCTCTCTCTCTCACACACACACACAACACACACACACACACACACACACACACACACACACACAAACACACACACATAGCCACACTCACACACACACACACACACACACACACACACACACACCACACACACACAGAGACACACTCACACCACACACAAATGCCGTTGCCATGGCGACAGACCACTCGCCATGAAGCACGATGTCGCTGTAAGTCCAATGGACACGGTCCGATCGTCCCCAAACTTCGCTTGTATATCACCGGTACAGCCCTCAACAGCTCTACGTCAATTATGGGATTTCTTCAAATGCCGTTGCCATGGTAACACAATGCTCGCCATGAAACACGGTTTTCTCATAACTTCAGTGAAAATGCTCCAAACGGCCCAAAACTTCACAGGTTTGGTAACGATGCAGCCATCCACACATCTAAGCATATTATGGGGTGTCATTCAAATGCCGTTGTCATGGCGACAGATCACTCGCCATGAAAGACGATGTCGCTGTAAGTCCAATGGACACGGTCCAATCGTCCCTGAATCTTCACTTGTATATCACAGGTCCATGCCTCAACAGCTCTACGCCAAATCTGAGATCTCACCATGTGCCGTTTCCATGGAAACGCATCCCTCGCCATAAAAGACGATGTCGCTATAACTCCTATGAACATTTTCAAAAAGTGCTCAAACTTCACATGTGTGTTAACAGTCCAGCCGTGAACACATCTACGGGAAATGCCGTTGCCATGGCAACACAATGCCGCCATGAAACACGGTTTTCTCATAACTTCAGTGAAAATGCTCCAAACAGCCCAAAACTTCACAGGTCTGGTAACGATGCAGCCATCAACGCATCTAAGCATATTATGGGATGTCATCAAATGCCGTTGGCATGGCGACAGATCATTCACCATCAAGTTAGTGTCAAAAGTTTGCAGTTCAAATATTCTGCTGCTTTTCCAAGCCTTTTTACTTTCTTTTCTTCTCTCATCACACATTCAAGCTCCCAGTGTTCATGTATCATTTCAATCTAAATTCTTCACTTTCTTCTTACACATTACATTTCAGCATAGCAGTTTAGCGTCAGATTTTCAGCATAAAGCATTCCCACTAGCAATTTCTTCAGGAATTGCATTCTCTAGTTTCAACTGTGTTGCTGTTAATGAAGATGCATGGTCCGTCCTTATAGAGACTAAATTAACTGTGTGAGATGAATTGTGTTTGTGTGACTCTGCAGATATTTTTAATATCGTGCCGCCCCGTTGTACCCTGGGACCTGAAGGGATGTCATTATTTAAATTCCCTTTTCTTACCTTTTCTTTGAAGAAGCGTGCTCAGATGTGTTCACCACAGAGAGAGAACAAAGGCCGTCTCATCTGTGGTGGAAAGATGTACACAAAGCTTTTATGATGTCCTTTTGAATAGTCCTGAGTCACAGCAGGACACCTTTAACAGCTGAAATAAAGAAAGGTTCACCTCGTGTGTCGGGATCATGGCACTGAGCCGAGGATCATCTTTAATCCTCTCTCTCAGTCCAGTTCACACTGAGAGAGGATTCACAAGGAAGTGACAGAGACAGTGGTTCAGCTTTATAACCCCCTGTGCGCATCACTCTTTAGTGTCCCCTGGTCTCCCTGTGCGCATCACTCTTTAGTGTCCCCTGGTCTCCAGCTGTGTGCGTCACTCTTTAGTGTCCCCTGGTCTCCCAGCTGTGTGCGTCACTCTTTAGTGTCCCCTGGTCTCCCTGTGTGCGTCACTCTTTAGTGTCCCCTGGTCTCCCTGTGTGCGTCACTCTTTAGTGTCCCCTGGTCTCCAGCTGTGTGCGTCACTCTTTAGTGTCCCCCTGGTCTCCCAGCTGTGTGCGTCACTCTTTAGTGTCCCCTGGTCTCCCAGCTGTGTGCGTCACTCTTTAGTGTCCCCTGGTCTCCCAGCTGTGTGCGTCACTCTTTAGTGTCCCCTGGTCTCCCAGCTGTGTGCGTCACTCTTTAGTGTCCCCTGGTCTCCCAGCTGTGTGCGTCACTCTTTAGTGTCCCCTGGTCTCCCAGCTGTGTGCGTCACTCTTTAGTGTCCCCTGGTCTCCAGCTGTGTGCGTCACTCTTTAGTGTCCCCTGGTCTCCAGCTGTGTGCGTCACTCTTTAGTGTCCCCTGGTCTCCAGCTGTGTGTGTCACTCTTTAGTGTCCCCTGGTCTCCCAGCTGTGTGCGTCACTCTTTAGTGTCCCCTGGTCTCCCAGCTGTGTGCGTCACTCTTTAGTGTCCCCTGGTCTCCCAGCTGTGTGCGTCACTCTTTAGTGTCCCCTGGTCTCCAAGCTGTGTGCGTCACTCTTTAGTGTCCCCTGGTCTCCCAGCTGTGTGCATCACTCTTTAGTGTCCCCTGGTCTCCCAGCTGTGTGCGTCACTCTTTAGTGTCCCCTGGTCACCCAGCTGTGTGCGTCACTCTTTAGTGTCCCCTGGTCTCCAGCTGTGTGCGTCACTCTTTAGTGTCCCCTGGTCTCCCAGCTGTGTGCGTCACTCTTTAGTGTCCCCTGGTCTCCAGCTGTGTGCGTCACTCTTTAGTGTCCCCTGGTCTCCCAGCTGTGTGCGTCACTCTTTAGTGTCCCCTGGTCTCCCAGCTGTGTGCGTCACTCTTTAGTGTCCCCTGGTGTCCCAGCTGTGTGCGTCACTCTTTAGTGTCCCCTGGTCTCCAGCTGTGTGTGTCACTCTTTAGTGTCCCCTGGTCTCCCAGCTGTGTGCGTCACTCTTTAGTGTCCCCTGGTGTCCCAGCTGTGTGTGTCACTCTTTAGTGTCCCCTGGTCTCCAGCTGTGTGCGTCACTCTTTAGTGTCCCCTGGTCTCCCAGCTGTGTGTGTCACTCTTTAGTGTCCCCTGGTCTCCCAGCTGTGTGCGTCACTCTTTAGTGTCCCCTGGTGTCCCAGCTGTGTGCGTCACTCTTTAGTGTCCCCTGGTCTCCCAGCTGTGTGTGTCACTCTTTAGTGTCCCTGGTCTCCCAGCTGTGTGCGTCACTCTTTAGTGTCCCCTGGTGTCCCAGCTGTGTGCGTCACTCTTTAGTGTCCCCTGGTCTCCAGCTGTGTACGTCACTCTTTAGTGTCCCCTGGTCTCCCAGCTGTGTGCGTCACTCTTTAGTGTCCCCTGGTCTCCCAGCTGTGTGCGTCACTCTTTAGTGTCCCTGGTCTCCCAGCTGTGTGCGTCACTCTTTAGTGTCCCCTGGTCTCCCAGCTGTGTGCGTCACTCTTTAGTGTCCCCTGGTCTCCCAACTGTGTGCGTCACTCTTAAGTGTCCCCTGGTCTCCAGCTGTGTGCGTCACTCTTTAGTGTCCCCTGGTCTCCCAGCTGTGTGCGTCACTCTTTAGTGTCCCTGGTCTCCAGCTGTGTGCGTCACTCTTTAGTGTCCCCTGGTCTCCAGCTGTGTGCGTCACTCTTTAGTGTCCCCTGGTCTCCAGCTGTGTGCGTCACTCTTTAGTGTCCCCTGGTCTCCCAGCTGTGTGCGTCACTCTTTAGTGTCCCCTGGTCTCCAGCTGTGTGCGTCACTCTTTAGTGTCCCCTGGTCTCCCAGCTGTGTGCGTCACTCTTTAGTGTCCCCTGGTCTCCCAACTGTGTGCGTCACTCTTTAGTGTCCCCTGGTCTCCCAGCTGTGTGCGTCACTCTTTAGTGTCCCCTGGTCTCCAGCTGTGTGCGTCACTCTTTAGTGTCCCCTGGTCTCCAGCTGTGTGCGTCACTCTTAACATCATAACAAAGTCCAGGCATCCTTCACCAATGCAACATATAAGACATTAAACAATAGAAATAGTGCAAAAAGAAACAGAATAGAAATAAAATAGTGCAAGACAATGCTGCAGGTGTGGTAAACTGTATAAAATGTATAACAGAATAAGATTAGCTTAAAACAGGATGTACAATGAAATACTGTTAACTACTTTGACTTCAACCGAACATAAAAGTCCAGTTTGAAGCGGAGAACGTGAGGGAGCTGATGGACGTGAGGGAGTGATGGATCTGATCAGAAACTGTAATGGAAAAGAGGAAGACGTGGAGGAGGGATATTTCTCTGAGTCTTGTTAAAGGGTTAAAGGCAGAGGAGGGAAGTAGTGGAGTACAAATACTTTGTTATTGTACTGAAATACATTTTCTGGTATCAGTACTTTACTCCACTACATATGTTTCTGACGACTTTTACTTTGACTTCTTACATTTTGAACACAAATACCTGTACTTTCTACTTCTTACATGTTGAACACAAATACCTGTACTTTCTACTTCTTACATGTTGAACACAAATACCTGTACTTTCTACTTCTTACATGTTGAACACAAATACCTGTACTTTCTACTTCTT
Source organism: Trematomus loennbergii (assembly GCA_012861695.1). Lineage (NCBI taxonomy): Eukaryota > Metazoa > Chordata > Actinopteri > Perciformes > Nototheniidae > Trematomus > Trematomus loennbergii. The sequence goes on from JAAOOA010001016.1 coordinate 51,750, forward strand.
ACATGTTGAACACAAATACCTGTACTTTCTACTTCTTACATTTAGAACACAAATACCTGTTACTTTCTACTTCTCACATGTTGAACACAAATACCTGTACTTTCTACTTCTTACATGTTGAACACAAATACCTGTACTTTCTACTTCTTACATGTTGAACACAAATACCTGTACTTTCTACTTCTTACATTTAGAACACAAATACCTGTACTTTCTACTTCTCACATGTTGAACACAATACCTGTACTTTCTACTTCTTACATGTTGAACACAACATACCTGTACTTTCTACTTTCTTACATGTTGAACCCAAATACCTGTACTTTCTACTTCTCACATGTTGAACACAAATACCTGTACTTTCTACTTCTTACATTTAGAACACAAATACCTGTACTTTCTACTTCTTACATGTTGAACACAAATACCTGTACTTTCTACTTCTTACATGTTGAACACAAATACCTGTACTTTCTACTTCTTACATGTTGAACACAAATACCTGTACTTTCTACTTCTTACATGTTGAACACAAATACCTGTACTTTCTACTTCTTACATGTTGAACACAAATACCTGTACTTTCTACTTCTTACATGTTGAACACAAATACCTGTACTTTCTACTTCTTACATGTTGAACACAAAACCTGTACTTTCTACTTCTCACATGTTGAACACAATACCTGTACTTTCTACTTCTTACATGTTGAACCCAAATACTGTACTTTCTACTTCTCACATGTTGAACACAATACCTGTACTTTCTACTTTACATGTTGAACACAAATACCTGTACTTTCTACTTCTTACATGTTGAACACAAATACCTGTACTTTCTACTTCTTACATGTTGAACACAAATACCTGTACTTTCTACTTCTTACATGTTGAACTCAAATACCTGTACTTTCTACTTCTTACATGTTGAACCCAATACCTGTACTTTCTACTTCTTACATGTTGAACTCAATACCTGTACTTTCTACTTCTTACATGTTGAACCCAAATACCTGTACTTTCTACTTCTTACATGTTGAACACAAATACCTGTACTTTCTACTTCTTACATGTTGAACACAAATACCTGTACTTTCTACTTCTTACATGTTGAACACAAATACCTGTACTTTCTACTTCTCACATGTTGAACACAAATACCTGTACTTTCTACTTCTTACATGTTGAACACAAATACCTGTACTTTCTACTTCTTACATGTTGAACACAAATACCTGTACTTTCTACTTCTCACATGTTGAACACAAATACCTGTACTTTCTACTTCTTACATGTTGAACACAAATACCTGTACTTTCTACTTCTTACATGTTGAACCAAATACCTGTACTTTCTACTTCTTACATGTTGAACATAAATACCTGTACTTTCTACTTCTTACATGTTGAACCCAAATACCTGTACTTTCTACTTCTTACATGTTGAACCCAAATACCTGTACTTTCTACTTCTTACATGTTGAACCCAAATACCTGTACTTTCTACTTCTTACATGTTGAACCCAAATACCTGTACTTTCTACTTCTTACTGTTGAACCCAAATACCTGTACTTTCTACTTCTTACATGTTGAACCCAAATACCTGTACTTTCTACTTCTCACATTTCCCAAACAGGCTGGTTCCTTTAGTTTGAATGTGTGTTTGGTGGCGTGATCATTATTATTTAGAGTCTTGCGTGCCTATTGATTTGAACACGATCCGTGTATCCATCATTTCCTGGTCTTCTCTAAAGAAGAGGGACCAATGAAAACTGTACGTGAAGCGTGACGGAGGATCAGATCCAGTGTCGCTGTCTTTCTTAGAGACCAGGGGCCTCATTTATAAAGGGATATACGCTCAAAAAATGGCGTACGCCAGTTTCTACGCAATGTTTGCAATTTATAAAATACTAACTTGACGGGAAAATGTTCGGTCCTCCACGCAAACTCTAACCCATGCGTACGCACTAAGCACACAAACGGGAGAGAAGAGAAACTGCGACACCGTTGGCAGAAGGAAGAATGGAGAGAAATATGTGGAAATAATACCATCAAAAATGTTACCTCTCATTTATCAAATATGAAGAATTCATTTTCAAACATTGATTAAAGCCAATCTTTAAATGATGAAACAAACGCCTGAGACTCCTCAGTGCACACACACACATCACTTGGAGAAATAAATAAATACGGATATGTGATTTAAAACCACCTGGAATATGTTGTGTTAATGTTATGAAATGTTTTCTCATAAATGATGCGGTAAGCAGGAGGACAGAATTACGTCTAAACTGACGCCGTTTTGCATTTCTATAGGTTGTAGATACGAGCATGGTTTGATATACTATCACGTTTAATCGTGTTTTATGCCGTTTGCCAAGACTTGATAAGTCTCTCATAAAACCCAGGAGGTATGGAAACTAAGAACACCATATGTGGTAAACAGCTAATATAACACAACACATTGTATTTCCTTTAACTGGTGGATTATGGATATATAGTTGCTGATCCACAGCTGGAACACAAACCACCAAATACAACACAATCATTCAGATCCAGTCGTCATGACTACACTCCGGAGGGATTCCCCATCATTTCTTACAGTTTCTCATCAAGGGGGGGTCTCCTGTCCCCGGGACAAACACACTGCCTGAGGAAGGCTATGTGTATTTATGTTGGTGACGATCCGACCTCCATGCTGCTCCTCTGGTTCAAACTGCATCCACCAAACAATATGATTTATCTCCACCTCCCCAAAATAACCAAAACCTGACACGGTGTGAGAGATGTCTCTTTTAGCTGTTCTGTCATCATTTCCTGATCTTCTTCATGCAGTCAGTCACAATGAATGAATGAATGAATGAATGAATGGATGGATGAATGAATGAATGGATGAATGGATGGATGAATGAATGGATGAATGGATGGATGAATGAATGGATGAATGAATGAATGGATGAATGAATGAATGGATGGATGGATGGATGAATGAATGGATGGATGAATGGATGAATGAATGAATGAATGAATGAATGGATGAATGAATGGATGAATGAATGAATGGATGAATGAATGGATGAATGGATGAATGGATGAATGGATGGATGAATGGATGAATGAATGAATGAATGGATGAATGGATGAATGAATGGATGAATGAATGAATGAATGAATGGATGGATGGATGAATGAATGAATGGATGAATGGATGAATGAATGGATGAATGGATGGATGAATGAATGGATGAATGGATGAATGAATGGATGAAAAATGAATGAATGGATGAATGAATGAATGAATGATGAATGATGAATGAATGAATGGATGAATGAATGAATGAATGGATGAATGGATGAATGAATGGATGAATGAATGAATGAATGAATGGATGGATGGATGAATGAATGAATGGATGATGGATTATGAAGGATGAATGGATGGATGAATGAATGGATGAATGGATGAATGAATGGATGAAAGAATGAATGAATGGATGAATGAATGAATGGATGAATGAATGAATGGATGAATGGATGAATGGATGAATGGATGGATGAATGGATGAATGAATGAATGAATGGATGAATGGATGAATGAATGGATGAATGAATGAATGAATGGATGAATGGATGGATGGATGGATGAATGAATGAATGAATGGATGAAAGAATGAATGAATGGATGAATGAATGAATGAATGGATGAATGAATGAATGAATGGATGAATGAATGAATGAATGGATGAATGGATGAATGAATGGATGAATGAATGAATGAATGGATGGATGGATGAATGAATGAATGGATGAATGGATGAATGAATGGATGAATGGATGGATGAATGAATGGATGAATGGATGAATGAATGGATGAAAGAATGAATGAATGGATGAATGAATGAATGAATGGATGAATGAATGGATGAATGGATGAATGGATGAATGGATGGATGAATGGATGAATGAATGGATGAATGGATGAATGAATGGATGAATGAATGAATGAATGGATGAATGGATGGATGGATGGATGAATGGATGAATGGATGAATGGATGAATGAATGGATGAATGAATGAATGAATGAATGGATGGATGGATGAATGAATGAATGGATGAATGGATGAATGAATGGATGAATGGATGGATGAATGAATGGATGAATGGATGAATGAATGGATGAAAGAATGAATGAATGGATGAATGAATGAATGAATGGATGAATGAATGAATGAATGGATGAATGAATGAATGAATGGATGAATGGATGAATAAATGAATGAATGGATGAATGGATGGATGGATGAATGGATGGATGAATGGATGAATGGATGAATGAATGGATGGATGAATGGATGAATGAATGGCGTTCTTTGACTATTTATAGGCAAATATGGGCGTTTCGAGTCGATGGTGATTTATAAAGGGAAACAGGCACGCCGGTACGCAATGTTTTGTGAATCGGAAAATGTCTGAACATTTCTGCACCTATTCTTTTGCTTTGTCCTACGTAAGCAAACTTCTCACGTCAATCCTACGCAAGGCGTTATAAATGAGGCCCCCGAGCAGTAATCAGCATATTTAGCAGATTAGTAACCTTTGTTTGAACCTCCGCCTCGTTATGTGTGGATCAATTACCCTCATGCTGCACACTGTATGATCTGCACTACACGTCCTCACATCACACGTCTGGGGATACATGCATGTAAATGAAGGGAGGACACATTACACACACACATTACACACACACATTACACACACACATCACACACACATTACACGCACACATTACACACACATTACATGATCATAACTCACTAATGATCCCTCTGGCTGTCCATTCATCTGCTCTCTATGTCAGGGATGAATGTAAAGCGTCGCTAAAGGTCTCGTCGTGTCAAAGATATTCACTTGAATATGATAGAAAACAGAGAACAGCAGCACATCTCCAGATTTGAGAGGCTTAGAACAAAAGTAAATTAATTTTTTTGACTTAATATCTGAAAATAAAATAAAAAGGGATTTACTCTCAAACAAAACAGTTTGTTATTTTATTAGAATTGTATTTCCCTCCTGCATTTCTCTCATTATTATTCTTCTTAAAGGAATTCAGGTTCATGAGATAAAGAGCCTAACCTTCAGTCTTTCATCCACTTTGAACAGCGTCTTGTCCTAAAGCAAAATATGAATAGCAATTATTATTATATAGGGTTAGGGTTAGGCTATATATAATTATATTATATAAAGAATGTTTAGCCTCTGTGGGATAATCCAGTCCAGATGTGATGAGTCTAGGTATAGTGGTTTTAGATCAGGACCTGGTCCAATGTGGTCAGGATGCGAAAAAACACTGAAATCTTCCTTTTTTGTATTTTCACAAATAGAATAAAGGTTTCACAAAATCTAAATCTGTGTTATAAAGAATGTTTAGACTCTCTGGGATCATCTAGTCCAAATAAATCGGCTATGCAGCGATTTAAGAGGTTCACACGGAGGATTGTTCGCTCAGCGCTGTAAATTAAATATCCCTTAACTTTCCCCTTAACTGCCGAATCAGAAGCTCTGAATCAGAAGCCAACTTCAGCGTCGATGTTGCAGGTCAGTATTTAAACTGATGACAGCAGAATACCTGCAGACACATGTCTTCATTTTTATACAATGATAAAATGCAATAACGTGCTTTAACCAGTAGGTGTCCCTTTCTATCAGCTGTGCACCGTTATGGTGTAAATACAGCATATCTACCAATTGGATCAAATATAAAAGTCAGCCGAATTAGTGTTGATACTGCAAGGAGACGTATTGTGTGAAAAGAAATGTAAGATGTTGTTTAATTGCTTATATATTTAAGATCCACGTCAAGTTTTCAGTTTTGGCGGCAGTTCCTGTTTGTCTAGAAGTGTTCTCATCAGGGCTCTATACATAGAGTTAACTACGGCAGATATGTAATATTTAATGCAGCCGAAACGTGTATTACAATGCCGTTATGTGATGACTTTCAAAGAGAAAAGCACACTCGGAATAATGTATTATTTAATTGTTTTATACAGTCTATGGCTGCTACAGAGGATTGTGGGTAATGTCATGTCTTCCATCCAAAACTCATAGAAAACGACTTGTTTCTCAGAATTGAAGGGGAAAACGTGACAAAAGCATTGAACACTAAAACTTATCAATGTCGTTTCATTAACAAGATAATCTGGTGTTTCTGAGTTGATGAGTAGTGGAGATATCTCTGTCAAATCAATCCACAGTAAGGGGAATACTTACTTCCGGGTGTACAATTCTCCGTTATCCAATGGGAATGGACGCTCACATTGCCTTTAACAGCCGCCGACACAAACGAATGCCGTGCTTCCCTAAGCGTCAAATACCGCCGCCGATGGGAATACATTGCAATCAGTTGAAAGCTCTTTGCGTCCGTTTATGAAGCTGAAGGAGCCTCGGAGCGTCACAACTGGACGCCTCAGGACCCTGACCAAGCGTCGCTCCTGGACGCTTAGGGAGTGAGAGTGTGTTGTCATAGTCCATACACGCTCTTCACGAGGTAAGCGTGTCCGAGTGTGGGACATGGGGCACTTGTGTTCTGGTGGTGCATAGTGAGCCCATACAGGGGCTGAGGACTCTCTCGTCCGTCTATGGGCGGAGGGGGAGAGCCCTCAGCGCTGTTTTCCAAGCACACTTTCGCGAGGTAAGCGCGTCAGAGTGTGCTCTGTCAGCCGCAGTCCCGACTTCTCCATGGTTACGACCGAGTGAGAGGTGAGTGAGGCGCAGCGGCTGCTAACCAGAAAGCCGGTCAGGGACAGTGAAATGGAATCGGGGGCCCTGTCTGTCCTATGCTGCTTGCTGAAGAGAAGTGTAGGATGACAGTCAGGAGGCGAGGTGGGATGTGCGCGCACTCAGGTAGGCCCGCCCCGGGGCCGGCTACGGTTATAGAAGTCTCAGTGGAGGAATGGTTGCATGATATGATCAAGGGGTAGTACCCATAGAGTCCAGTAGAGGGCTGTGCTTATATAACAAGGGTTACCATACGTAACCCCTCGTTTCCCTTCTGGAAGAAAAGAGGATGTCAGGATATAAATGATTGTATCACAGCCTCTGAAAAGCTGTGGCTCTGAAATCCATACATTTCAGATGAAACGTTGTCGCTCGCTGAGATGAATACGTCTCGCCGGTCGTAACACATTAAGCCTGATGTACATTACATTACATTTAGCTGACGCTTTTATCCAAAGCGACTTACAATAAGTGCATTCGACCACCTGTCAGAGGCTGCAGAGAAACAGACGAGCAGAGAAAAGTAACAGGAGTTTAAAATAATCTGAGAGCCCGCAGCTGACTCTCTAATGAATCCCACCTGCAGCGATATGAGCACTAACAGGATTGACCTTGTGACTCAAACACTGTGCTTATACACAATATGACCTGTCATTGTTGCTGCAATGTAACGCTTCTACATTTGATTTCTTCTTAGAAGCTAAAAAGTCCCAAAAGTTAAACCTCACAATTGAACTCAACATTGATTACTGTCAAACTTATTAAAGGTTCTCCAATATAACTTTAATGGGATTGGAAGGGTTTGATTAATGATTAGGACCCTGATGAACCGTTGCCTTTGGTTACAGCTCCTTCATGACTTTGAATTAAAAAAAATTACGTTTCTTGGACTTTTTTTGGAGTTTTTTGAGACTCTGGGTTTCACAAAGCAATATGAAATAAATGTATTGACAGATGATGAAGACTCAGGATCATGATGAAGACTCAGGCTCATGATGAAGACTAAGGATCATGATGAAGACTCAGGCTCATGATGAAGACTCAGGCTCATGATGAAGACTCAGACTAATGATGAAGACTCAGGATCATGATGAAGACTCAGGCTCATGATGAAGACTCAGGATCATGATGAAGACTCAGGATCATGATGAAGACTCAGGCTCATGATGAAGACTCAGGCTCATGATGAAGACTCAGACTAATGATGAAGACTCAGGCTCATGATGAAGACTCAGACTCATGATGAAGACTCAGGCTCATGATGAAGACTCAGACTCATGATGACGACTCAGGCTCATGATGAAGACTCAGGCTCATGATGAAGACTCAGGCTCATGATGAAGACTCAGGCTCATGATGAAGACTCAGACTCATGATGAAGACTCAGGCTCAGGCAAGGAAACATTAGAAAATCAAGGAGCATTTTGATATCAAATTAAGGTGAATATCTTTGGGCATTTGAACACATCACCATGGAAACTCTGAGACTCGAGGAGTCCCATTGGTCACTAGTTCTGACTGACCCCTGACCTCTCATCTAGAAGGGAAGAGTTAAGGCAGCACTTGGGAAAAACACAACCACCATGTTTCTGTTTGGATTATAAGAAGAGAGGAGGGAGCTGCAGGGAGGAGAGAGAAAATCAGTTTCAGATGGATGCTCGGGTCGATACACACACACACACACACACCACACACACACACACACACACACACACACACACACACACACACACACACACACACACACACACACACACACACACACACACACACACACACACACACACACACACACACACACACACACACAGAGATAGTTATCAGGTCCTCTGTATTGATTTATCTTAGCAAGGTATTCCCGGCGAAAATAAATACAGTTATTGTTCAGGAGACAGAGAGGGTATTTATCTCCTTTAGAGAGAGAGAAGGGACTCTTTAAAGTAGAGACACTACATACTGATATACACCTGAACATCAGCAGGAGAGGACTCTTTAAAGTAGAGACACTACATACTGATATACACCTGAACATCAGCAGGAGAGGACTCTTTAAAGTAGAGACACTACATACTGATATACACCTGAATATCAGCAGGAGAGGACTCTTTAAAGTAGAGACACTACATACTGATATACACCTGAACATCAGCAGGAGAGGACTCTTTAAAGTAGAGACACTACATACTGATATACACCTGAACATCAGCAGGAGAGGACTCTTTAAAGTAGAGACACTACATACTGATATACACCTGAACATCATCAGGAGAGGACTCTTTAAAGTAGAGACGCTACATACTGATATACACCTGAACATCAGCAGGAGAGGACTCTTTAAAGTAGAGACACTACATACTGATATACACCTGAACATCAGCAGGAGAGGACTCTTTAAAGTAGAGACACTACATACTGATATACACCTGAACATCAGCAGGAGAGGACTCTTTAAAGTAGAGACACTACATACTGATATACACCTGAATATCAGCAGGAGAGGACTCTTTAAAGTAGAGACACTACATACTGATATACACCTGAACATCAGCAGGAGAGGACTCTTTAAAGTAGAGACACTACATACTGATATACACCTGAACATCAGCAGGAGAGGACTCTTTAAAGTAGAGACACTACATACTGATATACACCTGAACATCAGCAGGAGAGGACTCTTTAAAGTAGAGACACTACATACTGATATACACCTGAACATCAGCAGGAGAGGACTCTTTAAAGTAGAGACACTACATACTGATATACACCTGAACATCAGCAGGAGAGGACTCTTTAAAGTAGAGACACTACATACTGATATACACCTGAACATCAGCAGGAGAGGACTCTTTAAAGTAGAGACACTACATACTGATATACACCTGAATATCAGCAGGAGAGGACTCTTTAAAGTAGAGACACTACATACTGATATACACCTGAACATCAGCAGGAGAGGACTCTTTAAAGTAGAGACACTACATACTGATATACACCTGAACATCAGCAGGAGAGGACTCTTTAAAGTAGAGACACTACATACTGATATACACCTGAACATCAGCAGGAGAGGACTCTTTAAAGTAGAGACACTACATACTGATATACACCTGAACATCAGCAGGAGAGGACTCTTTAAAGTAGAGACACTACATACTGATATACACCTGAACATCAGCAGGAGAGGACTCTTTAAAGTAGAGACACTACATACTGATATACACCTGAACATCAGCAGGAGAGGACTCTTTAAAGTAGAGACACTACATACTGATATACACCTGAACATCAGCAGGAGAGGACTCTTTAAAGTAGAGACACTACATACTGATATACACCTGAACATCAGCAGGAGAGGACTCTTTAAAGTAGAGACACTACATACTGATATACACCTGAACATCAGCAGGAGAGGACTCTTTAAAGTAGAGACACTACATACTGATATACACCTGAACATCAGCAGGAGAGGACTCTTTAAAGTAGAGACACTACATACTGATATACACCTGAACATCAGCAGGAGAGGACTCTTTAAAGTAGAGCACTACATACTGATATACACCTGAATATCAGCAGGAGAGGACTCTTTAAAGTAGAGACACTACATACTGATATACACCTGAACATCAGCAGGAGAGGACTCTTTAAAGTAGAGACACTACATACTGATATACACCTGAACATCAGCAGGAGAGGACTCTTTAAAGTAGAGACACTACATACTGATATACACCTGAACATCAGCAGGAGAGGACTCTTTAAAGTAGAGACACTACATACTGATATACACCTGAACATCAGCAGGAGAGGACTCTTTAAAGTAGAGACACTACATACTGATATACACCTGAACATCAGCAGGAGAGGACTCTTTAAAGTAGAGACACTACATACTGATATACACCTGAACATCAGCAGGAGAGGACTCTTTAAAGTAGAGACACTACATACTGATATACACCTGAACATCAGCAGGAGAGGACTCTTTAAAGTAGAGACACTACATACTGATATACACCTGAACATCAGCAGGAGAGGACTCTTTAAAGTAGAGACACTACATACTGATATACACCTGAACATCAGCAGGAGAGGACTCTTTAAAGTAGAGACACTACATACTGATATACACCTGAACATCAGCAGGAGAGGACTCTTTAAAGTAGAGACACTACATACTGATATACACCTGAACATCAGCAGGAGAGGACTCTTTAAAGTAGAGACACTACATACTGATATACACCTGAACATCAGCAGGAGAGGACTCTTTAAAGTAGAGACACTACATACTGATATACACCTGAATATCAGCAGGAGAGGACTCTTTAAAGTAGAGACACTACATACTGATATACACCTGAACATCAGCAGGAGAGGACTCTTTAAAGTAGAGACACTACATACTGATATACACCTGAACATCAGCAGGAGAGGACTCTTTAAAGTAGAGACACTACATACTGATATACACCTGAACATCAGCAGGAGAGGACTCTTTAAAGTAGAGACACTACATACTGATATACACCTGAACATCAGCAGGAGAGGACTCTTTAAAGTAGAGACACTACATACTGATATACACCTGAACATCAGCAGGAGAGGACTCTTTAAAGTAGAGACACTACATACTGATATACACCTGAACATCAGCAGGAGAGGACTCTTTAAAGTAGAGACACTACATACTGATATACACCTGAATATCAGCAGGAGAGGACTCTTTAAAGTAGAGACACTACATACTGATATACACCTGAACATCAGCAGGAGAGGACTCTTTAAAGTAGAGACACTACATACTGATATACACCTGAACATCAGCAGGAGAGGACTCTTTAAAGTAGAGACACTACATACTGATATACACCTGAACATCAGCAGGAGAGGACTCTTTAAAGTAGAGACACTACATACTGATATACACCTGAACATCAGCAGGAGAGGACTCTTTAAAGTAGAGACACTACATACTGATATACACCTGAACATCAGCAGGAGAGGACTCTTTAAAGTAGAGACACTACATACTGATATACACCTGAACATCAGCAGGAGAGGACTCTTTAAAGTAGAGACACTACATACTGATATACACCTGAACATCAGCAGGAGAGGACTCTTTAAAGTAGAGACACTACATACTGATATACACCTGAACATCAGCAGGAGAGGACTCTTTAAAGTAGAGACACTACATACTGATATACACCTGAACATCAGCAGGAGAGGACTCTTTAAAGTAGAGACACTACATACTGATATACACCTGAACATCAGCAGGAGAGGACTCTTTAAAGTAGAGACACTACATACTGATATACACCTGAACATCAGCAGGAGAGGACTCTTTAAAGTAGAGACACTACATACTGATATACACCTGAATATCAGCAGGAGAGGACTCTTTAAAGTAGAGACACTACATACTGATATACACCTGAACATCAGCAGGAGAGGACTCTTTAAAGTAGAGACACTACATACTGATATACACCTGAACATCAGCAGGAGAGGACTCTTTAAAGTAGAGACACTACATACTGATATACACCTGAACATCAGCAGGAGAGGACTCTTTAAAGTAGAGACACTACATACTGATATACACCTGAACATCAGCAGGAGAGGACTCTTTAAAGTAGAGACACTACATACTGATATACACCTGAACATCAGCAGGAGAGGACTCTTTAAAGTAGAGACACTACATACTGATATACACCTGAACATCAGCAGGAGAGGACTCTTTAAAGTAGAGACACTACATACTGATATACACCTGAATATCAGCAGGAGAGGACTCTTTAAAGTAGAGACACTACATACTGATATACACCTGAACATCAGCAGGAGAGGACTCTTTAAAGTAGAGACACTACATACTGATATACACCTGAACATCAGCAGGAGAGGACTCTTTAAAGTAGAGACACTACATACTGATATACACCTGAACATCAGCAGGAGAGGACTCTTTAAAGTAGAGACACTACATACTGATATACACCTGAACATCAGCAGGAGAGGACTCTTTAAAGTAGAGACACTACATACTGATATACACCTGAACATCAGCAGGAGGGACTCTTTAAAGTAGAGACACTACATACTGATATACACCAGAACATCAGCAAGAGAGGGACTCTTTAAAGTAGAGACACTACATACTGATATACACCTGAACATCATCAGGAGAGGACTCTTTAAAGTAGAGACACTACATACTGATATTCACCTGAACATCAGCAGGAGAGGACTCTTTAAAGTAGAGACACTACATACTGATATACACCTGAACATCAGCAGGAGAGGACTCTTTAAAGTAGAGACACTACATACTGATACACACCTGAACATCAGCAGGAGAGGACTCTTTAAAGTAGAGACACTACATACTGATATACACCTGGACATCAGCAGGAGAGGACTCTTTAAAGTAGAGACACTACATACTGATATACACCTAAACATCAGCAGGAGAGGACTCTTTAAAGCAGAGACACTACATACTGATATACACCTGAACATCAGCAGGAGAGGACTCTTTAAAGTAGAGACACTACATACTGATATACACCTGAACATCATCAGGAGAGGACTCTTTAAAGTAGAGACACTACACACCGATATACACCATGACATCAGCAGGAGAGGACTCTTTAAAGTAGAGACACTACTACTGATATACACCTGAACATCATCAGGAGAGGACTTTTTAAAGCAGATACACTACATACTGATATACACCTGAACATCATCAGGAGGGGACTCTTTAAAGTAGAGACACTACATACTGATATACACCTGAACATCATCAGGAGAGGACTCTTTAAAGTAGAGACACTACACACCGATATACACCTGAACATCAGCAGGAGAGGACTCTTTAAAGTAGAGACACTACACACCGATATACACCAGGACATCAGCAGGAGAGGACTCTTTAAAGTAGAGACACTACACACCGATATACACCTGAACATCAGCAGGAGAGGACTCTTTAAAGTAGAGACACTACACACCGATATACACCAGGACATCAGCAGGAGAGGACTCTTTAAAGTAGAGACACTACACACCGATATACCTGAACATCAGCAGGAGAGGACTCTTTAAAGTAGAGACACTACATACTGATATACACCTGAACATCAGCAGGAGAGGACTCTTTAAAGTAGAGACACTACATACTGATATACACCTGAACATCAGCAGGAGAGGACTCTTTAAAGTAGAGACACTACATACTGATATACACCTGAACATCAGCAGGAGAGGACTCTTTAAAGTAGAGACACTACATACTGATATACACCTGAACATCAGCAGGAGAGGACTCTTTAAAGTAGAGACACTACATACTGATATACACCTGAACATCAGCAGGAGAGGACTCTTTAAAGTAGAGACACTACATACTGATATACATCTGAACATCAGCAGGAGAGGACTCTTTAAAGTAGAGACACTACATACTGATATACACCTGAAAATCAGCAGGAGAGGACTCTTTAAAGTAGAGACACTACATACTGATATACACCTGAACATCAGCAGGAGAGGACTCTTTAAAGTAGAGACACTACACACCGATATACACCTGAACATCAGCAGGAGAGGACTCTTTAAAGTAGAGACACTACATACTGATATACACCTGAACATCATCAGGAGAGGACTCTTTAAAGTAGAGACACTACACACCGATATACACCTGAACATCATCAGGAGGGGACTCTTTAAAGTAGAGACACTACATACTGATATACACCTGAACATCATCAGGAGAGGACTCTTTAAAGTAGAGACACTACACACCGATATACACCTGAACATCAGCAGGAGAGGACTCTTTAAAGTAGAGACACTACACACCGATATACACCAGGACATCAGCAGGAGAGGACTCTTTAAAGTAGAGACACTACACACCGATATACACCTGAACATCAGCAGGAGAGGACTCTTTAAAGTAGAGACACTACACACCGATATACACCAGGACATCAGCAGGAGAGGACTCTTTAAAGTAGAGACACTACACACCGATATACACCTGAACATCAGCAGGAGAGGACTCTTTAAAGTAGAGACACTACATACTGATATACACCTGAACATCAGCAGGAGAGGACTCTTTAAAGTAGAGACACTACATACTGATATACACCTGAACATCAGCAGGAGAGGACTCTTTAAAGTAGAGACACTACATACTGATATACACCTGAACATCAGCAGGAGAGGACTCTTTAAAGTAGAGACACTACATACTGATATACACCTGAACATCAGCAGGAGAGGACTCTTTAAAGTAGAGACACTACATACTGATATACACCTGAACATCAGCAGGAGAGGACTCTTTAAAGTAGAGACACTACACACCGATATACACCTGAACATCAGCAGGAGAGGACTCTTTAAAGTAGAGACACTACATACTGATATACACCTGAACATCAGCAGGAGAGGACTCTTTAAAGTAGAGACACTACATACTGATATACACCTGAACATCAGCAGGAGAGGACTCTTTAAAGTAGAGACACTACATACTGATATACACCTGAACATCAGCAGGAGAGGACTCTTTAAAGTAGAGACACTACATACTGATATACACCTGAACATCAGCAGGAGAGGACTCTTTAAAGTAGAGACACTACATACTGATATACACCTGAACATCAGCAGGAGAGGACTCTTTAAAGTAGAGACACTACATACTGATATACACCTGAACATCAGCAGGAGAGGACTCTTTAAAGTAGAGACACTACATACTGATATACACCTGAACATCAGCTGCAGAGGACTCTTTAAAGTAGAGACACTACATACTGATATACACCTGAACATCAGCAGGAGAGGACTCTTTAAAGTAGAGACACTACATACTGATATACACCTGAACATCAGCAGGAGAGGACTCTTTAAAGTAGAGACACTACATACTGATATACACCTGAACATCAGCAGGAGAGGACTCTTTAAAGTAGAGACACTACACACCGATATACACCTGAACATCAGCAGGAGAGGACTCTTTAAAGTAGAGACACTACACACCGATATACACCAGGACATCAGCAGGAGAGGACTCTTTAAAGTAGAGACACTACACACCGATATACACCTGAACATCAGCAGGAGAGGACTCTTTAAAGTAGAGACACTACATACTGATATACACCTGAACATCAGCAGGAGAGGACTCTTTAAAGTAGAGACACTACATACTGATATACACCTGAACATCAGCAGGAGAGGACTCTTTAAAGTAGAGACACTACATACTGATATACACCTGAACATCAGCAGGAGAGGACTCTTTAAAGTAGAGACACTACATACTGATATACACCTGAACATCAGCAGGAGAGGACTCTTTAAAGTAGAGACACTACATACTGATATACACCTGAACATCAGCAGGAGAGGACTCTTTAAAGTAGAGACACTACATACTGATATACACCTGAACATCAGCAGGAGAGAACTCTTTAAAGTAGAGACACTACATACTGATATACACCTAAATAATCCCAATGGAAAATGTTTCTGTGTCAGCGTGTTGAAAGAAGCATGTGATCAATACACAGAACATCAATACAAAGAGAGAAGTGGGGACATGTAGGTGATGAAGGTGATGAAGACGATGACGTGTTTCCATCAGCACCTGTGGGGTGAATCAGACCTCCCATGATGCACTGGGGCTAAAGATAGACTGTTGATGGTGGAGGACACGCTGGTGTTAAAGTGCAAGTTGAAGAGAAACTGGATCTGATTTCTGACGCCGTTAAAAAGTGGTTTTTCTACAAATCTGTGTGTTCTTTAGATCTGAGGTTTATAACTCAACATGAAGACACCCTCTCTTTGGATTCATCATCCATTCTGAGGTTTATAACTCAACATGAAGACACCCTCTCTTTGGATTCATCATCCATTCTGAGGTGAGACGTTTCTCTTCTGCGGGTTTAAGAAATCTGCATCTTCTACTTTTTCTAAAAAGGATCATTTGTGTGTCAGTTTTCCTCCAGGAATATATCATGTTGTTGTGAATGGAGTTAGGAAGATCTGTGGTTTCCCTCTCTTTCCATATTTCATATATCGTACTGCAGGTTTCTGGTTTTGTGATTCTGAAGAAAGAAATCTGTTCAAGAAATACAAATGTGTTCTAAGATAAGAAGAACTTTATTGATCCCAATGTGGGAAGTGTTTGCGTTGCAGCAGCGTAACGAGACAAGGCAATGTACATTGGAGAAGTTAAGAGTAGAAATAAACAACTCTAAAATGTAAACATCTCAAAATAGAAATAAAACAGCATTAAAAAAGTAGAAAATATACACGTTGAAGTGCAAAATATAAAGCAGGATATTCTATACATGAAGTGTGAGGAATGGAGTATTACATGAAATATAAGTGTAAATACTGTACAGCCATTTTGTGAACACCCGTCTGCATCAAAGTGAAATCCACCCAAATGTACATGAAAAGATGGAAACAGTATTTATAAGATGAGTTTTCAAATGAAATCTGGATCCTTCCTTCTTCATATCTGATCATAACGAGGCGCTGAATGTTCTCTCTGAGCAGAGCCTTTTCTGCTGTTTGGGCTTTCCTACAGTGTGTTATTCTGTTCTGTGTTTCTTCTGGAACACGGTGACATCACTCTGGAACACTGCGCTCCTATTGGCTGGCGTTTTACGTGATAAGGGCTAAAGGGGCGGGACATCTGTCAGGAGCTTTAATAATAGTAATAATAACAACAATAAGATATTGTGTTCTGTGTTGCAGCCGACCAGCGAGGAGGACCTCTGTCCCATCTGCTACGCTCACTCCATCTCCGCCGTCTTTAAACCCTGCTCACACAAGTCCTGCAAGTGAGTCTCACACACACACACACACACACACACACACACACACACACACACACACACACACACACACACACACACACACACACCACACACACACACCACACACACACACACACACAGAGTTGTTGTTCCTCAGCTCAACACTGCCCCCTGCTGACAGGAAGGGGAATGTTTTCCCAATCGCACACTGAACTAAAGTACACACCTGAGGTACTTTTCTTCACGCCACTGTGTACTACGTCCATCTGACAGCTTTCATTGCTGTAATACTTATATATAGCACAGATCTGTCTTCATGATCCGAGACGCTGAGGCTTTTTTTTGAAACTCTAGTTAAACATGCAAAAACAAATCGCTAAATAAAAAGATAAAACACTGGCATGTAATTTACGTTAGAATAAAAGAATGGTTTTGAATATGAGAGTAAAATCTACGTCACTTTACGGCCCCGCCCACTTTTGGGGAAACCAGCTGTCATTTGAACGGCGGAGCCTGAAGCCAGAGCTCTTCTGTTTCTGTCCTTTCTTCTTAGAGGAAGTTCAGAAACACTGAACTCTGGTTTGTTTGAATGTTTGAGGAGCAATAAACGAGCAGCTTGTTGGCGTGATACAACTAGTATGTTCTGCCTCGCTCATGAGAGTAACAGCTGGAGAATTACAGCCTCGCCTACTGATTTTAATTTAACCATATATCGAGCCCGATCTCGATTTCAAATGTGTGCTCTAAAATGATATTTATAAATGACTAATGTAACGTCCGAGGTGTTAAGGCTTCAAGAATACTGCTGTGTGACAAAGACTCAGGAACTTAGTACTTTTTGGAGCGTCACAGATAGCGCCTCCGTGTATTTCTCCTCGAGTCACACCACACTCTCCTCTACCCCTCCAGGACAGACTGCGCATGCTCACAACACATGACCTCTCAACCCAATGCTTACATGCGTCCCCCCTTACTGAAAAAATGTCCCCATTTCCACACACATGGTGAGAACTCAACTAAACATTAAAAAAACAAACAATACAACCACGAAAAACCCCAAAACATAACAAAACTACACATACCCTGCAGAACAATACATGCAGGCATGACGTACATTTGAAGAAAATATAAATAAAGCCCAATAAAACATCAAACTAGGTATGACATAACCTATTCCCCTGTCCTGCACACTTGAAACATGAAAAAAAACAATTTTGCAGCATAGAATACACAGGAGGAAATAATCACACTTGCATGTAACCACCAGTCATTCAGCCCATAACAAAGTCCATAAAGCGGACAGGAGGCCGCGCTAACCTCCCAGCACCGGCTTGTTCGAGCTCAGGGGAATCACCAGCCCCAGAACCCGGCCCAAGATCACAGCCACTTTCCCCATCGGAAAACCTCAAGCGTCCAGAGCTCTGTGGGGAGACTGCATCTTGCAACGGAAGAGCCTGAGAAAGGTGGAAGAGAGACCTTGATGGTCCCTCCAAGGGAAAGGCTACCGGCAGGTTGTATCGCTGTAGTCTGTCGTAATGGACAGTTTGGAGAGAGGCTTCATCCCCAAACGGGCTACTTAGTTGGTACGTGACCCCCACTTCATCACCCCTATCCATTCGCCTCTGCACCAGATAAGGCCCCTTCCAGTGGGGAGCCAGCTTACGGCGGCTCTCAGTGGGATCATTTAACCACACCAAATCCCCGACTTCATACGGGTCGTGCCTCACTCTGGCGTCATAGTACGACTTCTGTTTGCTGCTTGCAGCAAAATTGTTATCCCTTGTCTGATCAAACGCCGTGTCCAAGCGTCTGAGAAGGGAACCAGCAAAGTCTTCCCGGGGACCCTGCACCAGATCATCCCGCTTTGGACCCAGTAACACATCCACAGGAGTCCTGGCCTCCCTGCCATGCGTGAGAAAATACGGCGTGAAGCCTGTGCTGGAATGTACACTGGTATTGTACGCAAACGCGACCTGTGACAGAAAAGAGTCCCACTCCCCCTCACATGATAGAAGAGATTTCGCCAACTGATCGATAAGTGTCCTATTAAACCTCTCTGCCCAGACAGCCAAACAACTCTACATAAAAGTCCCTCCACAAAAGTCAGCCGGGGAAACTCATGCCAAAGTCTCTTCACACCCCGACTAGCATCTTTTAACCTCCATCTAGGGGGCCGTTGGCCATGCTCCAGCCAGGACAAAACTTGTCCGATGTCTGCATCCTTTTGCTGGAGCTCCCTAATACCGGAGCCATCATGTGACAGAGTGAAGATTAGGGTCTGGTCCACTGAAGACCCTGAGTCAGGAGAAGGAGGGCCTGAAATCGGTCCCTGGGCTTGGGCCGTGGCAGGAGTCCCCACAGCACACACATCACCAGGACCACTGTCCCCAGCGCCAGGGAGAATTGTACTCAAGGGAGCGGATGTGGCATCGAGACTGCCTGAGTTCTCCAAAGCTTCCGGGGTGTCAGGCCTGCGTGAAAGGGCATCTGCATTTGTGTGTTTGGCCCCACTCGTGCACAATCACCCAGTCGTATGGGTCCAGCTCCAGAGCCCAACGGCTACGACGCCCCGTCCTGTCATTGTCAACCTGAAGTCGTCACAGACCAACAAAGGTTGATGATCTGTGATAATTGTGAAGGGGAGAAGACCCAAGTAATGCCTGAAATACGCACTGCCCACACTATCGCCCACAGCTCCCTGTCGTAGGTGGACCAACGCCGTTCAGCTGCTGTGAGGGAGCGACTAGCGTAGGCCACCACTCTCTCCAGGCCATCCCCTTCTTGTGACAGCACAGCCCCCACAGCAATCTGTGAAGCATCTGTACCCAGCACGAAACTCTTGGTGAAGTCCGGGTGACACATGATAGGTTCGGCAAAGCCTTCCGCAAAAACTCAAATGCCCCCTGGCAATCCGCCGTCCACTGAAAAGGGACATCCTTTCCTGTCAGATGGTTGAGGGGGGCAGCACGCTGGCTAAGCTCCTCACAAACCTCCTATAATAAGAGCAGAGACCCAGAAAAGCACCTCTGTACGTCTGAGGTGTTAAGGCTTCAAGAATACTGCTGTGTGACAAAGACTCAGGAACTTAGTACTTTTTGGAGCGTCACAGATAGCGTTTATTTCTCCTCGAGTCACACCACACTCTCCTCACCCTCCAGGACAGACTGCGCATGCTCACAACACATGACCTCTCAACACAATGCTTACATGATTATTTATTATAAGCAAGACAATAAATGGCAAAGATATGTAGAAAATAAACGTATTTAAGATACGTTCATAACAAACGTAACGTGGGACAAAATATGTTTCTAAACGTAATTGAGAATGCAGTTTAGTTCTGTGGGAACGTCATTTTTAGGAGACAGGGTTGGTATCTGAGGTTTGAGCTACGGTGAAGTCTAGTTTCCAGCTTAGTGACCCGGGCTCATTTATAAAGGGATATACGCTCAAAAATGGCGTACGCCAGTTTCTACGCAATGTTTGCGATTTATAAAATACTATCTTGACGGGAAAATGTGCGGTCCTCCACGCAAACTCTAACCCATGCGTACGCACTAAGCACAACAACGGGAGAGACGAGAAACTGCGACACCGTTGGCAGAAGGAAGAATGGAGAGAAATATGTGGAAATAATACCATCAATAAAATGTTACCTCTCATTTATCAAATATGAAGAATTCATTTTCAAACATTCTTAACAACTTATTCTCTATTCTCACAAGCCTATCACAGCGCTCCGCTAACCCTTTTAAATCTGCTCCCCCCCCTGTCAGCTGTCATTTCAGGTGACTCGACCGACGCAACTCTCCTCCACCCCTTTACACCTCCTGTCCCTCTGAATCCAGGGTCAAGCTAAGCCCTCCCCCAGGGTCAAGCTAAGCCACTCCCCTCAGACCGACCCCAACCATCCATTCACCACCACCAGTGTCTCTAGACCCCGGGAGGTTTCATCGGATCGGTTCTCCCCTCCCGAATGATACTCCTGCACAACGGGGCCTAATCGCCAAAACTCCATTACATTCATTTGTGTATTCCTGGCAGAGGTGTGGACTCGAGTCACATGACTTGGACTCGAGTCACATGACTTGGACTTGAGTCACATGACTTGGACTCGAGTCACCAATTTGATGACTTTGGACTCGACTTGACAAAATCACAAAACACTTGCGACTCGACTTGGACTTGAACACTAATGACTCGGGACTTGACTTGGACTTGAGCCTTCTGACTTGAGGTGACTTGATACTTTAATTCAGGGGTCTCCAACACGCCGATCGCAAGCTGCCGTTCAGAAGAGCAGACTCCCGTCGGGGAGAGCAGAATCTCCAGCCGCTCCTACTCTTGCTGTGAATCCATGCAGAAAGGGGCGGGACTTTATTTTTGCTGAGCCACCATGCGGCCAATCATATGCGAGGACACACTAGGATCATACCATTATGTGAAAGAAGGGTGGGGGGCAGACGCTCCAAAGACAGCAGGTGTAGTGGTACAGGCCAGCTACACAGAGCGACGGGGAGACGGATTTAAATGCAAGCGCGTCGGAAGAAGTCAAGAAATTAGTGAAAACCGAAAAAAGAAGCAGCATCTGGCTGCATTTCAATGATATTGGAGAAAGCAAAGCTGAGTGCAGGATTTGTAAAATGAAAATAACCTTCAGAGCAGGTTTTGTTTTGGTAACCACTCAGGAGTTATTGTCAGAGGTGGGAGAAGTTCAGATCTTGTACTTGAGTAACAGTACCAGAGTGTAGGAATACTCGGTTACAATAAAAAGTCCTGCATTCAAAATGTTACTCAAGTAAAAGTAGAAAAGTATTATCATCAAAATATAGTTAAAGTACCACCTGCAGAGGGATCTAGATTCAGGTGTTCCCATAGAGACCGCCTCGCTGCACATTATCCCTTGCATAAAGATAGATCGTGGGTCCCTTATAACATGCTGTACACAGTGGAAATAAACATTCTGGTCACCTCAACATCAGGGATCTTATCCATTAAACTCCTTCTGAATCAAACCGTCACGGTAGCCTTACCTTACTGATCCCTCTTACAATAGAAGAAAACACGTTACTTTACCAGCAGAGAGAAAATGGATTATTAAATTATTAATGTGATTAATAAAGAGCAAAGTATTATTCTGTTGATCGATGTCATTACATTTGTTGAAAAGCACATAATGACTTGTTTAAGACTCGGTTTGTCAAAGTTTAGGACTTTCCCATCCTGACTTGAGACTTGAATCGGACTTGCAAAACAATGACTTGGTCCCACCTCTGATTCCTGGCAATATATGTATTGAACCATGAGTAGTGTTGGATACAGAGAGCACAAGATGAACGTTATCATCTCTACTGTGGACCATTATTTTCCAAGATAAGCAATCTGTCCAATCCAAATGATCCAGAGTCGCCTAAACTTCAAAATGGACCCCATCAAAATGAGTCCACAGAGAGAACAAAATGGCCACTTTCTGGTACAACTGGTCCATGTTGACGATCCTGCAGCAGATAGGTCCATATTATTATAATTAGATATACAAATATAAATATAGTAATAGGTGATCAGACTTGTTTCTGAATCGCTGCAGGAAAATACATGTATAGCTATA
>JAAOOA010001016.1:82500-147500 GCA_012861695.1 Trematomus loennbergii
TGTCTCTTTGAAGTCATATTGTGTCTCTTTGAAGTCATGTTGTGTCTCTTTGAAGTCATGTTGTGTCTCTTTGAAGTCATGTTGTGTCTCTTTGAAGTCACGTTGTGTCTCTTTGAAGTCACGTTGTGTCTCTTTGAAGTCATCTTGTGTCTCTATGAAGTCATCTTGTGTCTCTTTGAAGTCACGTTGTGTCTCTTTGAAGTCATTTTCAGACATTTAAACATATTTTTTGTCTTTTTGTGTGAATGTACTGCTTTAATCTTGTATTTTTTCACATTATATTTTCCAAGAATATCCAATCATTTTTTGTCTTTTTATGTTGGACTGGAAAATATAAATGAACATATATCATCAGCATCTCTCTTCTAAAGTGGGACTTACTATAGCTACTTCTTGTTAATTGATCTGAGTGTAATCCTTGTTATTTAACGGCTTTAATATCAGACATTATGAAAGTTATTAATTCAGGACTTTAATCTCAGAGAATATTTATTTTAATTCTTTGTAAAATTGACACTTTTATCTCTGAATATCTCCTTCATGTTTTAAACATTGTATACCTCCAGCGGCCCTAAAACACGCTGAGAGAAACTCTGTGTGTGTGTGTGTGTGTGTGTGTGTGTGTGTGTGTGTGTGTGTGTGTGTGTGTGTGTGTGTGTGTGTGTGTGTGTGTGTGTGTGTGTGTTAGCAGGGCTTGCTGTAGTCCTCCACCCCGGTGATGGGGCTTTGCAGAAGAAACAGTCCTTGTTGTTCATCAGATGCTGGTTGATGCACGCTCTGCAGAAACAACAGGAATATTATTATTATTGTTGTTATTATTATTATTATTATTATAGTAAACAAAGGAGAAGGTAAATGTGTTTTATCAGAGATCCATACAGCTGCAGTCTGAGCTAAATCAAGATCCTCTGGAGTTCATGAAATATGAAACAGAGAATGACGTCTGCTGCACCATCAGCTGACACACACACACACACACACACACACACACACACACACACACACCACACACACACACCACACACACACACACACACACACACACACACACACACACACCACACACACACACACACACACACACACACACACACACACACACACACACACACACACACACACACACACACACACACACACACACACACACACACACACACACCTATAGACAGGTGTGTGAAGGATTTCCACATCGATATACAGCGCTGACAAGCAAGTGTGATTACCTGTCTGAACAAACAGCTGTGTGTGTGTGTGTGTGTGTGTGTGTGTGTGTGTGTGTGTGTGTGTGTGTGTGTGTGTGGTGTGTGTGTGTGAGACTCACTTGCAGGACTTGTGTGAGCAGGGTTTAAAGACGGCGGAGATGGAGTGAGCGTAGCAGATGGGACAGAGGTCCTCCTCGCTGGTCGGCTGCAACACAGAACACAATATCTTATTGTTGTTATTATTACTATTATTAAAGCTCCTGACAGATGTCCCGCCCCTTTAGCCCTCATCACGTAAAACGCTAGCCAATAGGAGCGCAGTGTTCCAGAGTGATGTCACCGTGTTCCAGAAGAAACACAGAACAGAATACACTGTAGGAAAGCCCAAACGCAGAAAAGGCTCTGCTCAGAGAGAACATTCAGCGCCTCGTTATGATCGATATGAAGAAGGAAGGATCCAGATTTCATTTGAAAACTCATCTTATAAATACTGTTTCCATCTTTTCATGTACATTTGGGTGGATTTCACTTTGATGCAGACGGGTGTTCACAAAATGGCTGTCCAGTATTTACACTTATATTTCATGTAATACTCCATTCCTCACACTTCATGTATAGAATATCCTGCTTTATATTTTGCACTTCAACGTGTATATTTTCTACTTTTTTAATGCTGTTTTATTTCTATTTTGAGATGTTTACATTTTAGAGTTGTTTATTTCTATGAATCCAAAGAGAGGGTGTATTCATGTTGAGTTATAAACCTCAGAATGGATGATGAATCCAAAGAGAGGGTGTCTTCATGTTGAGTTATAAACCTCAGAATGGATGATGAATCCAAAGAGAGGGTGTCTTCATGTTGAGTTATAAACCTCAGATCTAAAGACACACAGATTTGTAGAAAAACCACTTTTTAACGCGTCAGAAATCAGATCCAGTTTCTCTTCAACTTGCACTTTAACACAAGCGTGTCCTCCACCATCAACAGTCTATCTTTAGCCCCAGTGCATCATGGAGGTCTGATTCACACCACAGGTGCTGATGGAAACACGTCATCGTCTTTCATCACCTTCATCACCTACATGTCCCCACTTCTCTCTCTGTATTGATGTTCTGTGTATTGATCACATGCTTCTTTCAACACGCTGACACAGAAACATGTTCCCCTCTTCTTCATGTCTCTTCTTCATCAACATGTGTCCCCTCTTCTTCATGTCTCTTCTTCATCAACATGTGTCCCCTCTTCTCATGTCTCTTCTTCATCAACATGTGTCCCCTCTTCTTCATGTCTCTTCTTCATCAACATGTGTCCCCTCTTCTTCATGTCTCTTCTTCATCAGCATGTGTCCTCTCTTCTTCATGTCTCTTCTACATCAACATGTGTCCCCTCTTCTTCATGTCTCTCTTCATCACCATGTGTCCCCTCTTCTTCATGTCTCTTCTTCATCAACATGTGTCCCCTCTTCTTCATGTCCTTCTACATCAACATGTGTCCCCTCTTCTTCATGTCTCTTCTTCATCAACTGTGTCCCCTCTTCTTCATGTCTCTTCTACATCAACATGTGTCCCCTCTTCTTCATGTCTCTTCTTCATCAACATGTGTCCCCTCTTCTTCATGTCTCTTCTACATCAACATGTGTCCCTCTTCTTCATGTCTCTTCTACATCAACATGTGTCCCCTCTTCTTCATGTCTCTTCTACATCAACATGTGTCCCCTCTTCTTCATGTCTCTTCTTCATCAATGTGTCCCCTCTTCTTCATGTCTCTTCTTCATCAACATGTGTCCCCTCTTCTTCATGTCTCTTCTTCATCAACATGTGTCCCCTCTTCTTCATGTCTCTTCTACATCAACATGTGTCCCCTCTTCTTCATGTCTCTTCTACATCAACATGTGTCCCCTCTTCTTCATGTCTCTTCTACATCAACATGTGTCCCCTCTTCTTCATGTCTCTTCTACATCAACATGTGCCCCTCTTCTTCATGTCTCTTCTACATCAACATGTGTCCCCTCTTCTTCATGTCTCTTCTACATCAACATGTGTCCCCTCTTCTTCATGTCTCTTCTACATCAACATGTGTCCCCTCTTCTTCATGTCTTTCTACATCAACATGTGTCCCCTCTTCTTCATGTCTCTTCTACATCAACATGTGTCCCCTCTTCTTCATGTCTCTTCTACATCAACATGTGTCCCCTCTTCTTCATGTCTCTTCTACATCAACATGTGTCCCCTCTTCTTCATGTCTCTTCTTCATCAACATGTGTCCCCTCAGAGACTCTGAAAGTCTCAGGAACAAAGATTCTCTCTCTTTTTGATCCATTTCTATAAAAACCTGTCTGAAAATGAGCTGATCAGATTTTGGCCACTTGATGATGTCATAACGATGTTTTGGCTTGAGTAACCATTAGCCAATCAGCAACCAAGGTTGATTGTATGTTGCGCCTACGGACTGTGTGCTTCAGACGGCGGACCACCACCTTCAGTGTGTTCAAAAACATGATATCTGAGAGGAGACAGAACCTGAATAACATGAATTATCTCAGAGTGAATCTGTGTTCGATGTGAACCGAGGAGTCAGAGCTGCTGTTAGAATATGTTCAGATTCAAATGCAAGACAACGGTGCCCCACTTCCAGCTGGCAAACACACATAATTGGATACAATTTGAATTCAATGTCTCCGTAAGCCTTTTATCCTTTCCACCGCAAATGATTATAATCCAAGAGTCAGACAGAGTTCAAAGTGGGAGAGGAAGAGGATGAAGAGACAGACGGTGATAACAGCAAAGAGACGCTGACCTGGTTTATTTGACAGGAAGTTACAGGAGGAGCAGGAACTTCATTAGAGACTCAAACAAGGAGGTTTAAAGCAGCCTTTAGGAGACTCAAGATGACCTCAGAGACTCAAGATGACCTCAGAGACTCAAGATGACCTCAGAGACTCAAGATGACCTCAGACTCAAGATGACCTCAGAGACTCAAGATGAACTCAGAGACTCAAGATGACCTCAAAGACTCAAGATGAACTCAAAGACTCAAGATGACCTCAAAGACTCAAGATGACCTCAAAGACTCAAGATGACCTCAAAGACTCAAGATGACCTCAAAGACTCAAGATGACCTCAAAGACTCAAGATGAACTCAGAGACTCAAGATGACCTCAGAGACTCAAGATGACCTCAGAGACTCAAGATGACCTCAAAGACTCAAGATGACCTCAGAGACTCAAGATGACCTCAGACTCAAGATGACCTCAGAGACTCAAGATGACCTCAGAGACTCAAGATGACCTCAGAGACTCAAGATGACCTCAAAGACTCAAGATGACCTCAGAGACTCAAGATGACCTCAGAGACTCAAGATGACCTCAGAGACTCAAGATGTCAAGATGACCTCAAAGACTCAAGATGACCTCAGAGACTCAAGATGACCTCAGAGACTCAAGATGACCTCAGAGACTCAAGATGACCTCAGAGACTCAAGATGACCGCTCAAGATGACCTCAAGATGACCTCAAAGACTCAAGATGACCTCAGAGACTCAGATGACCTCAGAGACTCAAGATGACCTCAGAGACTCAAGATGAACTCAGAGACTCAAGATGACCTCAGAGACTCAAGATGACCTCAGAGACTCAAGATGACCTCAGAGACTCAAGATGACCTCAAAGACTCAAGATGACCTCAGAGTCAAGATGACCTCAGAGACTCAAGATGACCTCAGAGACTCAAGATGACCTCAAAGACTCAAGATGACCTCAGAGTCAAGATGACCTCAAAGACTCAAGATGACCTCAGAGACCAAGATGACCTCAGACTCAAGATGACCTCAGAGACTCAAGATGACCTCAAAGACTCAAGATGACCTCAGAGACTCAAGATGACCTCAGAGACTCAAGATGACCTCAGACTCAAGATGACCTCAGAGACTCAAGATGACCTCAGAGACTCAAGATGACCTCAGAGACTCAAGATGACTCAGAGACTCAAGATGACCTCAGACTCAAGATGACCTCAGAGACTCAAAATGACCTCAAAGACTCAAGATGACCTCAGAGACTCAAGATGACCTCAGACTCAAGATGACCTCAGAGACTCAAGATGACCTCAGAGACTCAAGATGACCTCAGAGACTCAAGATGACCTCAAAGACTCAAGATGACCTCAGAGACTCAAGATGACCTCAGAGACTCAAGATGACCTCAGAGACTCAAGATGTCAAGATGACCTCAAAGACTCAAGATGACCTCAGAGACTCAAGATGACCTCAGAGACTCAAGATGACCGCTCAAGATGACTCAAGATGACCTCAAGAGACTCAAGATGACCTCAGAGACTCAAGATGACCTCAGAGACTCAAGATGACCTCAGAGACTCAAGATGAACTCAGAGACTCAAGATGACCTCAGAGACTCAAGATGACCTCAGAGACTCAAGATGACCTCAAAGACTCAAGATGACCTCAGAGACTCAAGATGACCTCAGAGACTCAAGATGACCTCAGAGACTCAAGATGAACTCAGAGACTCAAGATGACCTCAGAGACTCAAGATGAACTCAGAGACTCAAGATGACCTCAGAGACTCAAGATGAACTCAGAGACTCAAGATGACCTCAAAGACTCAAAATGACCTCAGAGACTCAAGATGACCTCAGAATGAACTCAGAGACACAAGATGACCTCAGAGACTCAGATGACCTCAGAGATCAAGATGACCTCAGAGACTCAAGATGACCTCAGAGACTCAAGATGAACTCAGAGACTCAAGATGACTCAGAGACTCAAGATGTCAAGATGACCTCAAAGACTCAAGATGACCTCAGAGACTCAAGATGACCTCAGAGACTCAAGATGACCGCTCAAGATGACCTCAAGATGACCTCAAAGACTCAAGATGACCTCAGAGACTCAAGATGACCTCAGAGACTCAAGATGACCTCAGAGATCAAGATGACCTCAAAGACTCAGATGCTCAAAGACTCAAGATGACCTCAGAGACTCAAGATGACCTCAAAAAGACTTCAAACGAGTACAGAGAGACTCAAAACTACATTCAAAAGAGACAAAAAGACGTCCAAGAGACCTATAAACAACCAGAGTCCAACCAAAAACAAAGAGATGAAAAGAACTCACACAGGTTATAAGGAGATGATAATGAACTCAAAGACTTTGAACGACTACAAAGAACTCACACAGGTATAAAGGAGATGATAATGAACTCAAGAACTCACACAGGTTATAAAGGAGATGATAATGAACTCAAAGAGACACACACATCATCACAAGGACCACACAGAGTCCAAACACAGCCTCCAAGATGCTCAGAGTTACTTGAAAAAGACCCAAAAGTGGATCTGGTTCTGCCTGTCCATGTGGAAAGTAATAAAGCTTCAGTCTCTGCCCTGTTTCATCACCCTCATAAATAGAGATGCAGCTCAACCTGAGCATCTTGACAGCTTGAAGCCTTGATGCACGGCGAGAAGCTAAAAGACGATCCAGTTTAATCTAAAAATACATCGAGTTTTATTTCTGTGTTTTTTAAACGTATTCATGACGAATACAAGCGTTTGAAAAAGGTATCGACGTGTTGACAACTGCGTACAATCTCAAAGCTCTGGTGGTTAGAAGCAGTCGGGGGGTGTGTGTGTGTGTGGTGTGTGTGGTGTGTGTGTGTGTGTGTGTGTGTGTGTGTGTGTGTGTGTGTGTGTGTGTTTGTCTGAGGCCTGAGATATGACTCAGAAAGGTTTAAAGTGCACTGAAACAAATCAGTGTTCATGTCAGAGTGTGTGTGTGTACATGTCAGAGTGTGTGTGTGTGTGTGTGTGTGTGCATGTCAGAGTGTGTGTGTGCATGTCAGAGTGTGTGTGTGCATGTCCGAGTGTGTGTCCTGAGTGCTGCTGAGTGGGCAGAACCTGATGAAGGTCGGTCGTATAAAGAGTAAAAAAATGACGCTTCAGACACTCTGCAGCGTCGTAAGTCTGCATGAGAGCTGGAAACACCTCACACACACACACACACACACACACATCAAAACAGATAATTACACGCCTCTCGTTGCTATGGCACTTAGACGTTGATGTTTCGATCATCAGTCAGATCTCTAACAGAGTGCAGGGAACATATTTAACTCTTTACCCGAGTCCTACGTACGGAACTGAAACAGAGGTTACATCACGATGAAACACTCACGCTCCTATTGGCTAGAAATACTAATAATAATACAAATCTGACAATTTTTTTTCTTCTATAAATCTAATCTGACTGATTTTTTTCTGACATTTTTAAGAATTCTGACTTTTTAAAATAAATTCTGACTTTTTTCTGGAAATCTCAACATTCTGACTTTTCCCAACATTTTTAGAATTCCCAAATTCTAACTTCTTCCTCCAACACATTGTACGTGAGAGGCAAAAGGGCGGGACATCTCTAAGCTGGTTGACCAATCACAAGAGAGCCGACCAGCTAAACAATCAGAGCAGACCGGGCTCTGGTTTCAGACAGAGGGTGAAAAGAGGTGCTGCAGCAAATAACTTTCATAATGTCTGATATTAAAGCTGTCAAATAACAAGGATTAAACTCAGAAAATTGGGTAAATTAACAAGAAATAGATATAGTAAGTCACACATTAGAATAAAAATGATATATGTTAAAATAAAGTCAGAGATTCAGGTTAGTCTGAAGTAAATCCTAAATGAAATCCAGAGTCTAATCCCAGATCAGAAGTACGTTAGAGGGTCTTGAACATATCGTCTTCAGTGATTGTGATCTGTTTGACTGTTTCTCGTCTTATTATCTGTCCTTGTTGATGTTGGAGCTGCCGTGTACTTCCTCTGTCGGAGAATACAGATGCCCTTGAACTCAGCACGGCGCTGTTTGAGTGTTACATTTGTTTATCAGGTTTACTAATGTGTGAGAAAGTATTTCCAAAGAACAACACGACTATGACTTTGAGGAGCAAATAATAAAGATCCAGCTTCAGCGACGGGCCAGGAACAGATTCCAGACCTTTTTTATCAAAATGTTGACGTTTTTTCAGTATTGACTTTTCTAGGATTCATAGTTTTTTCATATTTCTGACATTTTCCCAAAATTTAAACTTTTTTCTCAGAATTTAGATTTTGTGTTGACTTTTTCAGATTTCAGACCTGTTCCTTAAGATTATGACTTTATTTTATGAGATTTCTGACATTTCTCTCAAACTTCTTTTCCCAAAATTCTGACTTTTTACTCGGAACTAAAAAACAAAATTCACTTTCGTTCAGATCTCAAAAAAAAATGCCCTACCCCCGTCAGTAGAGCTTTACCAGGTGATGAAAAGGAGCTTTAAACGTCCTTGTCCCCTCAGAGCGACCACTAGTTATTAGTAGTAATAACGAGTATTAGAAGCCGCACAAAGAGCAAGAAACGGGTTCATGGACTTAATGTATTTTGTTCTTGTTTAGTTCAAAAGGGCGGCCAATCAGAAGCTCTGGTTTCAATCGCCGGCCCATCACTCAACATGTTATTGGACAAGAGACTGAACCCCAAGTTAGGGAGTCTTCACTAATTTATGGGTATGAACGGTTGACTTCTTCTGTTTATCGTCGATGTACGGCTGCATGTAAAAGCACATTATTATTAACTAGAGAATGTAATTCATGAAGAAATTGCTAGTGGGAATGCTTTATGCTGAAAAGCTGACGCTAAACTGCTATGCTGAAATGTCATGTGTAAGAAGAAAGTGAAGCATTTAGATTGAAATGATACATGAACACTGGGGGCTTGAATGTGTGATGAGAGAAAAGAAAGTAAAAAGGCTTGGAAAAGCAGCAGAATATTTGAACTGCAAACTTTTGACACTAACTTGATGGTGAATGATCTGTCCCCATGCCAACGGCATTTGATGACATCCGATAATACGCTTAGATGTGTGGATGGCTGCATCGTTACCAAACCTGTGAAGTTTTGGGCCGTTTGGAGCATTTTCACTGAAGTTATGAGAAAACCGTGTTTCATGGCGAGCATTGTGTTGCCATGGCAACGGCATTAATACGCTTAGATGCGTTGATGGCTGCATTGTTACCAAACTGTGAAGTTTGAAGAGAGAGAGAGAGAGTGTGTGTGTGTGAGTATGAATGAACAGTTAGAACTGACTGCTGTCAGTTGGAGTGATGACATCATCGTGTTCCATTACACAGGTGTTTATAGTTGAGCTAACGAGCTCTGTAGAGATCAAAGGTTTGCATTGTTCTGAATGACAGATAAACCTTTACATGTGAACGTTTTGTGGAAGAACCATAATAGATATCTGTGAAATTTCAAAACGTGAAGCATGTCAAGGAAGTTGAGCATCTGAAGTGTAATTTTTGTGTACTTTCGGGTTAATAATGTGGCCTTTTTGGCAGTTTAACTAAAGGTGTGCGGCTGCTGCTGTGAGGAAATATCAGCCTGAAATTACAATGGGCTTTAATGGAGACATGTTGAACGTTTTTGTCACTTCGTGCCCTCAAGAGGCATTTTGTTTAATTATTTTTTGCTTAATTATTTGTCATGTTCCAACCTAGGAGAGGATTTCCTACGTTTGTCATAAAAATGATGTCTCAGGAATGTAGGGTTTGGGAATTATGGCAGTTTTAAAAAATATATGAAGGCACATTTCAAGATTTCCTACCCTCTAGCTGTGACATCACGCACTCTAGTTAATGTTAAAATCTGAAGAAAACCTCTTTACCAAGGTCTGAACAATGTTTAATATCTCTAAAAGTAAGAATCAGATTTAAAAGTTGGTTACACGAATAATGTCAGAAAGATGTGTAACATTTTAAAGTTGGAATGAGGTTTCTGAGTGAAAGTATGAATGAACAGTTAGCAGTTGAAGTCGCATGAAGATTGTTCAAGTCTGAAGATGTTCTCCATTGACTTCAATGTTAAAAATGTGATGAATTATGGGATGTATCTCTGGAATTATGAAAGTTATGAATGATAAAAGTAATAGCCATCGATTCCCGACCGAGCTGAACGTTTTGATGTTTGAACGGAGTCTCTGCGATGTGGAATGGAGAAGAGGTGCAAAGTTCCGGCGGAATAATAATAATTTAGATACTTCTATTATGAGTCCATCGTTTCAGTTTTTCAGAAAAAGGTAAAAAGCTGGATCGAGTCGGTGTCATCTTTATGAAGAAAGGATCAAACAGTTCTTACTTCAGTGATGAGTCAAGGCAATACAAAAATAATTCCTGTAATCAGGAACATGAAAGCTTTATTAAACGTGTGATTTATTTCCTCCCGTCTCTCGTGTTTTAACGAGGATCAGTCGTGCTCTGAGAGGAGTAACAGCCTAATGAAAGACTCTGTTTCTCAACCAAACTCATCTGCTCTGAAAGCCATCGTTACACAAGATGGACTGATTTTAATTAATCTCACTTTGACACAGACCGAGGGTGATGAGAGAAAGTTCCTCCAGAAGAATCTCAAACATCGAGAAGAAAAGTTTACTTTAAAGAGTTCTCTCCTGCTGATGTTCAGGTGTATATCAGTGTGTAGTGTCTCTACTTTAAAGAGTCCCTCTCCTGCTGATGTTCAGGTGTATATCAGTGTGTAGTGTCTCTACTTTAAAGAGTCCTCTCCTGCTGATGTTCAGGTGTATATCAGTATGTAGTGTCTCTACTTTAAAGAGTCCTCTCCTGCTGATGTTCAGGTGTATATCAGTATGTAGTGTCTCTACTTTAAAGAGTCCTCTCCTGCTGATGTTCAGGTGTATATCAGTATGTAGTGTCTCTACTTTAAAGAGTCCTCTCCTGCTGATGTTCAGGTGTATATCAGTATGTAGTGTCTCTACTTTAAAGAGTCCTCTCCTGCTGATGTTCAGGTGTATATCAGTATGTAGTGTCTCTACTTTAAAGAGTCCTTCCTGCTGATGTTCAGGTGTATATCAGTATGTAGTGTCTTTACTTTAAAGAGTCCTCTCCTGCTGATGTTCAGGTGTATATCAGTATGTAGTGTCTTTACTTTAAAGAGTCCTCCTGCTGATGTTCAGGTGTATATCAGTATGTAGTGTCTTTACTTTAAAGAGTCCCTCTCCTAGCTAGCCAATAGGAGCGCGAGTGTTCCATTGACGTCATATGAATCTCACTATATACTGTATATATTTATAATTCAGAGTCTATGTTGTGTTAAAGAACGAGACGCATGATGCCACCACGTTATTAAATCACTGGACTGTTTGAAAAGCTGCCAACATCCATCTACACACACACACACACACACACACACACACACACACACACACACACACACACACACACACACACACAACACACACACACACAAACACACACACACACACACACACACACACACACACACACACACACACACCACACACACACACACACACACACACACACACACCACACACACACACACACACACACACACACACACACACACACACAACACACACACACACACACACACACACACACACACACACACACACACATCTTATGTTTGCCAAGACAACAGCTCGGGATGTCAGAGCAACAGATCCACAGCGAGCCTCTAATGATTTACTCTGATGTGTGTGTGTGTGTGTGTGTGTGTGTGTGTGTGTGTGTGTGTGTGTGTGTGTGTGTGTGTGTGTGTTGACCTTTGCTCTGCTTGTTCACACCTGCTCTGATTTATGAATGTATAATTTAATGTCTGGCCTCGGTGGACTTTCATTAAAATAGAGAGTGAGAGTCAGACCTCAGTGGTGCGTTCAGGGGCTCCGGGAGATTCCTGTTACCCAGCTGGGGAGGGGTTATATACTAATGGTAAATATATATATATATAGATCAGGTTTCTCCAGACGAGAGGAGAGGAGAGAGAACTATCAGAGGTTTAAACATGATTACTTATTAGATTTAAAACAATATATTGTGTGTGGTTTTGGGTCGTTGTCTTGTTGGAAGACCTGAGCGAAGACTAAGAGCAGATGTTTTCATATTATCCCTCAAAATGTCAACATAATTTAAATTGTTCATGATGCCTTGCACCCGAACAAGGCTCCCTGTGCCTGAGGCTGCAGCCCCACAGCATGATGTGTTCTTAGGGTGGAAGGCCTCTCCCTTTCTTCACCAAACATAAGTAACATCCATGTGCCCAAACAGTTCCAGTTTAGTCTCATCAGACCAAAGCACAGACTTACAAAACTCATCTTTACCTTTCAAATGTTCACGGGCAAACCTCAGTCTGGCTCTGATGTGCCGCTCTTTGAGTAAAGGGGTTCTTCTGGGACGATGGCCTGAAGCCCACCACGATGAAGAGCCTGAAGCCCACCACGATGAAGAGCCCTCACTACTGTGCTCCTTGAAACATCAACTCCAGCAGAGGCCAGGTCAGCAACAATCATCTTGCTGACATCTCTGACTGTTTTCCTCTCCAGAGTTCTTGAAACCTTGTGCGTTCGACCACGCCCAGGTTTGTTTCTGACAGAAGGTGTCTCCTTGTACTTCTCAATGATGCAACGTGCAGCCGCTCTAAACACTGTGAAGCGCTTGGACATAGCAGTGTAGCCTTCCCCTTATCATGAGCCTCCACTGTCTTCTGTCTGAGCTCAAGACTGATGTCCTTTGTCTGTGGCATGGTGAGTAGGAGTAGTAGTATAGTCCCTCTCTATAAGGTATCAGAGGTGCCTGTTTCTGGAGTCCTTTTATGCTGATTGGTTGATCAGGTGTGGCTTGAAAGCTGATTGATTGATTAGGTGTGTTTTGAAACAAAAATTCACATGGGGCTAATATGTTTGACCCATTTTTCACTATATTTGAAATAAAGCGAGCCTAAAAACGTATTTTATTTTCCAAAATATACCAAAAGCTACTAAATAGCACTGGAGAATGTTTGATTATATCAAGTTTTATCAATGCTGGAAAATGTTCCAAACTCCTGGGGGGCTAATAATGTAGCCCTCAACTGTAGGTATAAACACTAATGTGAAGATGTTTGACGTTAGTATTTGCAGTAGTAGTGGTAGTAGTACTGGTGGTATGTACAGTAGTGGTGGTAGTATTTGCAGTAGTAGTGGTGGTAGTACTGGTGGTATGTGCAGTAGTAGTGGTAGTATGTGCAGTAGTAGTGGTAGTATTTGAAGTAGTAGTGGTAGTATTTGAAGTAGTAGTGGTAGTAGTACTGGTGGTATGTGCAGTAGTGGTGGTAGTATTTGAAGTAGTAGTGGTAGTATTTGAAGTAGTAGTGGTAGTATTTGAAGTAGTAGTGGTAGTATTTGAAGTAGTAGTGGTAGTATTTGAAGTAGTAGTGGTAGTATTTGCAGTAGTAGTGGTGGTAGTACTGGTGGTATGTGCAGTAGTGGTGGTAGTATTTGCAGTAGTAGTGGTAGTAGTACTGGTGGTATGTGCAGTAGTAGTGGTAGTATGTGCAGTAGTAGTGGTAGTATGTGCAGTAGTAGTGGTAGTATTTGAAGTAGTAGTGGTAGTAGTACTGGTGGTATGTGCAGTATATACTGGTAGTATTTGCAGTAGTAGTGGTAGTATTTGAAGTAGTAGTGGTAGTATTTGAAGTAGTAGTGGTAGTAGTACTGGTGGTATGTGCAGTAGTAGTGTAGTATGTGCAGTAGTAGTGGTAGTATGTGCAGTAGTAGTGGTAGTATTTGAAGTAGTAGTGGTAGTAGTATGGTGGTATGTGCAGTAGTAGTGGTAGTATTTGAAGTAGTAGTGGTAGTATTTGAAGTAGTAGTGGTAGTAGTACTGGTGGTATGTGCAGTAGTAGTGGTAGTATTTGAAGTAGTAGTGGTAGTAGTACTGGTGGTATGTGCAGTAGTAGTGGTAGTATTTGAAGTAGTAGTGGTAGTAGTACTGGTGGTATGTGCAGTAGTAGTGGTAGTATGTGCATAGTAGTGGTAGTATGTGCAGTAGTAGTGGTAGTATTTGAAGTAGTAGTGGTAGTAGTACTGGTGGTATGTGCAGTATACTGGTAGTATTTGCAGTAGTAGTGGTAGTATTTGAAGTAGTAGTGGTAGTATTTGAAGTAGTAGTGGTAGTAGTACTGGTGGTATGTGCAGTAGTAGTGGTAGTATTTGAAGTAGTAGTGGTAGTAGTACTGGTGGTATGTGCAGTAGTAGTGGTAGTATTTGAAGTAGTAGTGGTAGTATTTGAAGTAGTAGTGGTAGTAGTACTGGTGGTATGTGCAATAGTAGTGGTAGTATTTGAAGTAGTAGTGGTGGTAGTACTGGTGGTATGTGCAGTAGTGGTGGTAGTATTTGCAGTAGTAGTGGTAGTATTTGCAGTAGTAGTGGTGGTAGTACTGGTGGTATGTGCAGTAGTAGTGGTAGTATTTGCAGTAGTAGTGGTAGTATTTGAAGTAGTAGTGGTAGTAGTACTGGTGGTATGTGCAGTATACTGGTAGTATTTGCAGTAGTAGTATTTGCAGTAGAAGTATCTGCAGTAGAAGTATCTGCAGTAGTAGTATTGCAGTAGTAGTAGTATTCTCAGTATTTGTACTCACGGCGGTACTAGCTGCTGCCTGCTGGTTCTCCTCGGTCAGGAACGCTAACATCAGCTCCACTTTCTGCTTCTCCTCCTCACTGATGTAGTCTGAGTCTGAGGAGCAACACACACAGAGAGCAGGTCAGAGGCAGGGACAGGAACAACAACACCTTTTAAAGAGTCCCTCTGCTGATGAAGTATTAGTATTAGTGTGCAGATATTTCATATTTTCAGTCAGAAAGGGGTTAACTGCATGTGTAGTGAAACTCCAACGTGTCAGATTGCTTGTTTGAGCAGACATGTGACGGCCCAGGATGCATTGCAGCGGTGTTGCATCATGTGAAGGTTTGAATAATCAGTTCAGAGCAGCTGCAGAGGACTCTTTAAAGTAGAGACACTACATACTGATATACACCTGAACATCAGCAGGAGAGGACTCTTTAAGTAGAGACAACATACTGATATACACCTGAACATCAGCTGCAGAGGACTCTTTAAAGTAGAGACACTACATACTGATATACACCTGAACATCAGCAGGAGAGGACTCTTTAAAGTAGAGACACTACATACTGATATACACCTGAACATCAGCAGGAGAGGACTCTTTAAAGTAGAGACACTACATACTGATATACACCTGAACATCAGCAGGAGAGGACTCTTTAAAGTAGAGACACTACATACTGATATACACCTGAACATCAGCAGGAGAGACTCTTTAAAGTAGAGACACTACATACTGATATACACCTGAACATCAGCAGGAGAGGACTCTTTAAAGTAGAGACACTACATACTGATATACACCTGAACATCAGCTGCAGAGGACTCTTTAAAGTAGAGACACTACATACTGATATACACCTGAACATCAGCAGGAGAGGACTCTTTAAAGTAGAGACACTACATACTGATATACACCTGAACATCAGCAGGAGAGGACTCTTTAAAGTAAAGACACTACGTACTGATATACACCTGAACATCGGCAGGAGAGGACTCTTTAAAGTAGAGACACTACATACTGATATACACCTGAACATCAGCAGGAGAGGACTCTTTAAAGTAGAGACACTACATACTGATATACACCTGAACATCAGCAGGAGAGGACTCTTTAAAGTAGAGACACTACATACTGATATACACCTGAACATCAACAGGAGAGGACTCTTTAAAGTAGAGACACTACATACTGATATACACCTGAACATCAGCAGGAGAGGACTCTTTAAAGTAGAGACACTACATACTGATATACACCTGAACATCAGCTGCAGAGGACTCTTTAAAGTAGAGACACTACATACTGATATACACCTGAACATCAGCAGGAGAGGACTCTTTAAAGTAGAGACACTACATACTGATATACACCTGAACATCAGCAGGAGAGGACTCTTTAAAGTAAAGACACTACGTACTGATATACACCTGAACATCGGCAGGAGAGGACTCTTTAAAGTAGAGACACTACATACTGATATACACCTGAACATCAGCAGGAGAGGACTCTTTAAAGTAGAGACACTACATACTGATATACACCTGAACATCAGCAGGAGAGGACTCTTTAAAGTAGAGACACTACATACTGATATACACCTGAACATCAGCAGGAGAGGACTCTTTAAAGTAGAGACACTACATACTGATATACACCTGAACATCAGCAGGAGAGGACTCTTTAAAGTAGAGACACTACATACTGATATACACCTGAACATCAGCAGGAGAGGACTCTTTAAAGTAGAGACACTACATACTGATATACACTGAACATCAGCAGGAGAGGACTTTAAAGTAGAGACACTACATACTGATATACACCTGAACATCAGCAGGAGAGGACTCTTTAAAGTAGAGACACTACATACTGATATACACCTGGACATCAGCAGGAGAGGACTCTTTAAAGTAGAGACACTACATACTGATATACACCTGAACATCAGCAGGAGAGGACTCTTTAAAGTAGAGACACTACATACTGATATACACCTGAACATCAGCAGGAGAGGACTCTTAAAGTAGAGACATACATACTGATATACACCTGAACATCAGCAGGAGAGGACTCTTTAAAGTAGAGACACTACATACTGATATACACCTGAACATCAGCAGGAGAGGACTCTTTAAAGTAGAGACACTACATAGATATCCACCTGAACATCAGCAGGAGAGGACTCTTTAAAGTATGGGATTGCTGCTACAGTAAACATCAGTGGTTGTAATATTTCCCATCTCTCTCATGTGTTCATCTTTATTCTCCAGGTTCTCTCTCTCTCTCACTTTGATGGTTTTCGATCTGTGTTTCCATCTCTCCCCCTTCCCTTCCATCTCTCCCCCCTTCCCTTCCATCTCTCCCCCCTTCCCTTCCCTCATGCAGTCAGACAGATCCTGTTTCACTGCATTCTCCCCTCACGGCTGGACAGAAGCCATGTTTCTTCAGAGAGAGATGCTCAAATCTTCAGAACTCTAACAGGATGTGTATTTTGTAAATTGTGTAACTTTAGTTTATTTTCTTATCTTTAATGGCTATCTGTATGCATGCTTCTTAGCTAACATGAAGCTGCTCTTTTCTGCTGTAACAATATACATTTCTGCAGGAGTATGGAGGGGAGAAAAAGGGGAGTTTATCTGTTATACTGTCATTACTCAACTGTGCGATGCTAATGACTTGCCGTTTATCTGTACTCACTCTTAAGTACATTTAATATAAAAAGGCCGCTTCTATATAATGTTTACTTCCCATGTTCAACGTTTCTTTGATTTGATTTGATATTTCTATTGCACACATTTGCATTAAAACAACATTTTTATTTGAACTACTTTTGTTTATATATGTTCATACAAATATTTGTATTATATTTTTGTATAGCTTCATGGTTGTTGTTTTTCTCCTAAATGAAGTCTGAAACTGATATTTTCTAATATAAATGAAGTCCTGTGAGTCTTCGCGGCTCGCAGTCTGCAGATCACTGAGAAGCATTACTGAGCAGAGAGCAGGAGAAATCCAATTGAGAGCAGAAACACTCAGAGTGAGTGCTGCGGACATCAGGCCGTCAACAACCATATCAGAAGAAGAGCTGGACCACAGATGAGTTTGTTAACTGAGGACGATTTCAAATCAACGAGTTTCAGCCTCTCATCAACTAGTTTCAGCCTCTCATCAACTAGTTCCATCAACTAGTTTCAGCCTCTCATCAACTAGTTCCATCAACTAGTTTCAGCCTCTCGTCAGCGAGTTTCAGCCTCTCGTCAACTAGTTCCATCAACTAGTTTCAGCCTCTCATCAACTAGTTCCATCAACGAGTTTCAGCCTCTCGTCAGCGAGTTTCAGCCTCTCGTCAGCTAGTTTCAGCCTCTCATCAACTAGTTTCAGCCTTCATCAACTAGTTTCAGCCTCTCATCAACTAGTTTCAGCCTCTCATCAACTAGTTCCATCAACGAGTTTCAGCCTCTCTCAACTAGTTTCAGCCTCTCATCAACTAGTTTCAGCCTCTCATCAACTAGTTCCATCAACGAGTTTCAGCCTCTCATCAACTAGTTCCATCAACGAGTTTCAGCCTCTCATCAACTAGTTCCATCAACGAGTTTCAGCCTCTCGTCAACTAGTTCCATCAACGAGTTTCAGCCTCTCGTCAACTAGTTCCATCAACGAGTTTCAGCCTCTCATCAACTAGTTCCATCAACGAGTTTCAGCCTCTCATCAACTAGTTCCATCAACGAGTTTCAGCCTCTCATCAACTAGTTCCATCAACGAGTTTCAGCCTCTCATCAACTAGTTCCATCAACGAGTTTCAGCCTCTCGTCAACTAGTTCCATCAGCGAGTTTCAGCCTCTCATCAACTAGTTCCATCAACGAGTTTCAGCCTCTCGTCAGCTAGTTTCAGCCTCTCATCAACTAGTTTCAGCCTCTCATCAACTAGTTTCAGCCTCTCATCAACTAGTTCCATCAACGAGTTTCAGCCTCTCATCAACTAGTTCCATCAACGAGTTTCAGCCTCTCGTCAACTAGTTCCATCAGCGAGTTTCAGCCTCTCATCAACTAGTTTCAGCCTCTCATCAACTAGTTTCAGCCTCTCATCAACTAGTTCCATCAACGAGTTTCAGCCTCTCATCAACTAGTTCCATCAACGAGTTTCAGCCTCTCATCAACTAGTTCCATCAACGAGTTTCAGCCTCTCATCAACTAGTTCCATCAACGAGTTTCAGCCTCTCGTCAGCGAGTTTCAGCCTCTCATAGTTTCAGCCTCTCATCAACTAGTTTCAGTCTCAAATCAACGAGTTTCAGCCTCTCATCAACTAGTTCCATCAACTAGTTTCAGCCTCTCATCAACTAGTTCCATCAACGAGTTTCAGCCTCTCATCAACTAGTTCCATCAACGAGTTTCAGCTCTCATCAACTAGTTCCATCAACGAGTTTCAGCCTCTCATCAACTAGTTCCATCAACTAGTTTTCAGCCTCTCATCAACTAGTTCCATCAACGAGTTTCAGCCTCTCATCAACTAGTTCCATCAACGAGTTTCAGCCTCTCATCAACTAGTTCCATCAACGAGTTTCAGCCTCTCATCAACTAGTTTCAGCCTCTCATCAACTAGTTTCAGCCTCTCATCAACTAGTTTCAGCCTCTCAACTAGTTCCATCAACGAGTTTCAGCCTCTCATCAACTAGTTTCAGCCTCTCATCAACTAGTTTCAGCCTCTCAACTAGTTCCATCAACGAGTTTCAGCCTCTCATCAACTAGTTCCATCAACTAGTTTCAGCCTCTCATCAACTAGTTCCATCAACGAGTTTCAGCCTCTCATCAACTAGTTCCATCAACGAGTTTCAGCCTCTCGTCAGCGAGTTTCAGCCTCTCATAGTTTCAGCCTCTCATCAACTAGTTTCAGTCTCAAATCAACGAGTTTCAGCCTCTCATCAACTAGTTCCATCAACGAGTTTCAGCCTCTCATCAACTAGTTCCATCAACGAGTTTCAGCCTCTCATCAACTAGTTCCATCAACTAGTTTCAGCCTCTCATCAACTAGTTCCATCAACGAGTTTCAGCCTCTCATCAACTAGT
Source organism: Trematomus loennbergii (assembly GCA_012861695.1). Classification (NCBI taxonomy): domain Eukaryota; kingdom Metazoa; phylum Chordata; class Actinopteri; order Perciformes; family Nototheniidae; genus Trematomus; species Trematomus loennbergii. The sequence goes on from JAAOOA010001016.1 coordinate 102,239, forward strand.
TCCATCAACGAGTTTCAGCCTCTCGTCAACTAGTTTCAGCCTCTCGTCAACGAGTTTCAGCCTCTCGTCAGCGAGTTTCAGCCTCTCGTCAACGAGTTTCAGCCTCTCATCAACTAGTTCCATCAACGAGTTTCAGCCTCTCGTCAACGAGTTTCAGCTTCTCATCAACGAGTTTCAGCTCTCATCAACGAGTTTCAGCCTCTCGTCAGCTAGTTTCAGCCTCTCTTCAACTAGTTCCATCAACGAGTTTCAGCCTCTCATCAACTAGTTCCATCAACGAGTTTCAGCCTCTCATCAACTAGTTCCATCAACGAGTTTCAGCCTCTCATCAACTAGTTTCAGCCTCTCATCAACTAGTTTTAGCCTCTCATCAACTAGTTTCAGCCTCTCATCAACTAGTTTCAGCCTCTCATCAACTAGTTTCAGCCTCTCATCAACTAGTTTCAGCTCTCATCAACTAGTTTTAGCCTTCATCAACTAGTTTCAGCCTCTCATCAACGAGTTTCAGCCTCTCGTCAGCTAGTTTCAGCCACTCGTCAGCTAGTTTCAGCCTCTCGTCAACTAGTTCCATCAACGAGTTTCAGCCTCTGTCAACTAGTTCCATCAGCTAGTTTCAGCCTCTCGTCAACTAGTTCCATCAACGAGTTTCAGCCTCTCGTCAACTAGTTCCATCAGCTAGTTTCAGCCTCTCGTCAACTAGTTCCATCAACGAGTTTCAGCCTCTCGTCAACTAGTTCCATCAACGAGTTTCAGCCTCTCGTCAACTAGTTCCATCAACGAGTTTCAGCCTCTCATCAACTAGTTTCAGCCTCTCATCAGCGAGTTTCAGCCTCTCATAGTTTCAGCCTCTCATCAACTAGTTCCATCAACGAGTTTCAGCCTCTCATCAACTAGTTCCATCAACGAGTTTCAGCCTCTCATCAACTAGTTCCATCAACGAGTTTCAGCCTCTCGTCAACTAGTTCCATCAACGAGTTTCAGCCTCTCGTCAACTAGTTCCATCAGCTAGTTTCAGCCTCTCGTCAACTAGTTCCATCAACGAGTTTCAGCCTCTCGTCAACTAGTTCCATCAACGAGTTTCAGCCTCTCATCAACTAGTTCCATCAACGAGTTTCAGCTCTCATCAACTAGTTCCATCAACTAGTTTCAGCCTCTCATCAACTAGTTCCATCAACGAGTTTCAGCCTCTCATCAACTAGTTCCATCAACGAGTTTCAGCCTCTCGTCAACTAGTTTCAGCCTCTCGTCAACGAGTTTCAGCCTCTCGTCAGCGAGTTTCAGCCTCTCGTCAACGAGTTTCAGCCTCTCATCAACTAGTTCCATCAACGAGTTTCAGCCTCTCGTCAACGAGTTTCAGCTTCTCATCAACGAGTTTCAGCCCTCATCAACGAGTTTCAGCCTCTCGTCAGCTAGTTTCAGCCTCTCTTCAACTAGTTCCATCAACGAGTTTCAGCCTCTCATCAACTAGTTCCATCAACGAGTTCAGCCTCTCATCAACTAGTTCCATCAACGAGTTTCAGCCTCTCATCAACTAGTTTCAGCCTCTCATCAACTAGTTTAGCCTCTCATCAACTAGTTTCAGCCTCTCATCAACTAGTTTCAGCCTCTCATTAACTAGTTTTAGCCTCTCATCAACTAGTTTCAGCCTCTCATCAACTAGTTTCAGCCTCTCATCAACTAGTTTTAGCCTCTCATCAACTAGTTTCAGCCTCTCATCAACGAGTTTCAGCCTCTCGTCAGCTAGTTTCAGCCACTCGTCAGCTAGTTTCAGCCTCTCGTCAACTAGTTCCATCAACGAGTTTCAGCCTCTCGTCAAACTAGTTCCATCAGCTAGTTTCAGCCTCTCGTCAACTAGTTCCATCAACGAGTTTCAGCCTCTCGTCAACTAGTTCCATCAGCTAGTTTCAGCCTCTCGTCAACTAGTTCCATCAACGAGTTTCAGCCTCTCGTCAACTAGTTCCATCAACGAGTTTCAGCCTCTCGTCAACTAGTTCCATCAACGAGTTTCAGCCTCTCATCAACTAGTTTCAGCCTCATCATCGAGTTTCAGCCTCTAATAGTTTCAGCCTCTCATCAACTAGTTCCATCAACGAGTTCAGCCTCTCGTCAGCGAGTTTCAGCCTCTCATAGTTTCAGCCTCTCATCAACTAGTTTCAGTCTCAAATCAACGAGTTTCAGCTCTCATCAGCGAGTTTCAGCCTCTCATAGTTTCAGCCTCTCATCAACTAGTTTCAGCCTCTCATAGTTTCAGCCTCTCATCAGCGAGTTTCAGCCTCTCATAGTTTCAGCCTCTCATCAACTAGTTTCAGCCTCTCATCAGCGAGTTTCAGCCTCTCATAGTTTCAGCTCATCAACTAGTTCAGTCTCAAATCAACGAGTTTCAGCCTCTCATCAGCGAGTTTCAGCCTCTCATCAACTAGTTCCATCAACGAGTTTCAGCCTCTCATCAGCGAGTTCCATCAACGAGTTTCAGCCTCTCATCAGCGAGTTTCAGCCTCTCATCAACTAGTTCCATCAACGAGTTTCAGCCTCTCATCAGCGAGTTCAGCCTCTCATCAAACTAGTTCCATCAGCGAGTTTCAGCCTCTCATCAACTAGTTCCATCAACGAGTTTCAGCCTTCTCATCAGCGAGTTTCAGCCTCTCATCAACTAGTTCCATCAACGAGTTTCAGCCTCTCATCAACTAGTTCCATCAGCTAGTTTCAGCCTCTATCAAACTAGTTCCATCAACGAAGTTTCAGCCTCTCGTCAACTAGTTCCATCAACGAGTTTCAGCCTCTCGTCAACTAGTTCCATCAACTAGTTTCAGCCTATCATCAACGAGTTTCAGCCTCTCATCAACTAGTTCCATCAACGAGTTTCAGCCTCTCGTCAGCGAGTTTCAGCCTCTCAACAACTAGTTTCAGCCTCTCATCAACTAGTTTCAGCCTCTCATCAACTAGTTCCATCAACGAGTTTCAGCCTTCATAACTAGTTCCATCAACGAGTTTCAGCCTCTCGTCAGCGAGTTTCAGCCTCTCAACTAGTTCCATCAACGAGTTTCAGCCTCTCATCAACTAGTTCCATCAGCTAGTTTCAGCCTCTCATCAACTAGTTCCATCAGCTAGTTCAGCCTCTCATCAACTAGTTCCATCAGCTAGTTTCAGCCTCTCATCAACTAGTTCCATCAACGAGTTTCAGCCTCTCGTCAACTAGTTCCATCAACTAGTTTCAGCCTCTCATCAACTAGTTCCATCAACTAGTTTCAGCCTCTCATCAACTAGTTCCATCAACGAGTTTCAGCCTCTCATCAACTAGTTCCATCAACGAGTTTCAGCCTCTCGTCAGCGAGTTTCAGCCTCTCATAGTTTCAGCCTCTCATCAGCGAGTTTCAGCCTCTCATCAACTAGTTTCAGCCTCTCATCAGCGAGTTCAGCCTTACATCAACAATTCTTTCAGACAGGACGATAACAAAGAGCTCCTGACACCAACGCATGTCAACAACCATAGAAGAAGAAGAGCTGGACCACTGAGGAGTCCTTAAATGAGGGTTAAAATGATTTCAGTCTTAAATCAACACCTCTAAAAGACTAGACAATAAGGGTCAACGTGTATTCACTCCCCATCAAACAACGGATCAACTTTAAAATATAACTTCTGATTTGCAAAGCCCTCAACAACCTCTGTGAGTTACTCGACTTGAGGAGACCCTGAACGCACCATGAGCCTCTGTGAAGTCTTTCCAGTTTATTTATATTTATTAAAAGTAAGAACACAGAGAAAAAGACAAAAGTGAATCCTGAAATAGATCAGAAGACATCTTGTCTCTGCAGAAAGAGGAGGGTAAGAGGAACAGAGGAAACTGAGATATAAATACTGTCTGCACTCAGAAATAACCTGAGGGGTCCTTCACTGAGGGGGTCACACACACACACACACACAACACACACACACACACACACACACACACACACACACACACACACACACACACACCACACACACAACACACCACACACAACACACACACACACACACACACACACACACACACACACACACACACACACACACACACACACACACACACACACACACACACACACACACACACACACACACACAAAACAAAATGGTGTATTATTGTTGTTATTATTTCCTCTTAAATGTATATTAATTAATTTAGTTTTATTTTTCTGTCATCGCATATATCAATTTTAAGTATCATTATATTTTATTTAAATTAATATAATTATATATATACGGTCAGGGTGAAGGAGCAGATCCTCCGATGATGCAACACGAGGTCACCATGGAAACGGCTTGAGTTCCCACGGCAACAGAGAAGGGAAGCCATGGTCACCGGGCCATCCCCCGTGGTGACACACACAACACACACACACACACACACACACACACACACACACACACACAACACACACACACACACACACACACACACACACACACACACCACACACACCACACACACACAACACAGACACACACACACACACACACAACACACACACACACACACACACACACACCACACACCACACACACACACACACCCACACACACTTCGGATCCGACCCTTCCTACTGCCTGTACTGCAGTGGTTCTCAAAGTGAGGGGCACAGGGCATGCCAGGGGGGGCGCGAGAGACCAGGAGGAAAAATGGTTATTAAAAAAAAAAAGAAAATCATAATTAAAAATATTATTGATTCTAAAATAATATGATACAGAACAGAACTATTACGTCTGGGTCTCTGTGTTTCATTAAAGCTCGGCTCTGTGGTGTGTGTGGAACGAGCCATTTTGTGTGCGCGAGAGCGAGCGAGAGAGAGAGAGAGAGAGAGAGAGAGAGAGAGAGAGAGAGAGAGGAGAGAGAGAGAGAGAGAGAGAGAGAGAAGAGAGCGAGAGAGAGAGAGAGAGAGAGAGAGAGAGAGAGCGCACCGGTACCGGAGATCGTTGTTGTTAGCTTCTGGTGGCTAGCGAGCTACGCTAACGGATATAAGGAGTTTTTTCAACAACAAAGTGGAGGAGAGTCCTCTCCTGACAGACTGAGAGGCTCAGTGAAACTAAAGGACTCTCAGTGTTATCTCAGTGGGTCAGACTCAGTGAACTAAAGGACTCTCAGTGTTATCTCAGTGGGTCAGACTCAGTGAGCTAAAGGACTCTCTCAGTGTTATCTCAGTGGGTCAGACTCAATGAGCTAAAGGACTCTCAGTGTTATCTCAGTGGGTCAGACTCAGTGAACTAAAGGACTCTCAGTGTTATCTCAGTGGGTCAGACTCAGTGAACTAAAGGACTCTCTGTGTTATCTCAGTGAGTCAGACTCAGTGAACTAAAGGACTCTCTCAGTGTTATCTCAGTGGGTCAGACTCAATGAGCTAAAGGACTCTCAGTGTTATCTCAGTGGGTCAGACTCAGTGAACTAAAGGACTCTCAGTGTTATCTCAGTGGGTCAGACTCAGTGAACTAAAGGACTCTCTCAGTGTTATCTCAGTGGGTCAGACTCAGTGAACTAAAGGACTCTCTCAGTGTTATCTCAGTGGGTCAGACTCAGTGAACTAAAGGACTCTCTGTGTTATCTCAGTGAGTCAGACTCAGTGAACTAAAGGACTCTCTGTGTTATCTCAGTGAGTCAGACTCAGTGAACTAAAGGACTCTCAGTGTTATCTCAGTGGGTCAGACTCAGTGAACTAAAGGACTCTCTGTGTTATCTCAGTGAGTCAGACTCAGTGAACTAAAGGACTCTCTGTGTTATCTCAGTGAGTCAGACTCAGTGAACTAAAGGACTCTCAGTGTTATCTCAGTGGGTCAGACTCAGTGAGCTAAAGGACTCTCTCAGTGTTATCTCAGTGGGTCAGACTCAATGAGCTAAAGGACTCTCAGTGTTATCTCAGTGGGTCAGACTCAGTGAACTAAAGACTCTCAGTGTTATCTCAGTGGGTCAGACTCAGTGAACTAAAGGACTCTCTCAGTGTTATCTCAGTGGGTCAGACTCAGTGAACTAAAGGACTCTCAGTGTTATCTCAGTGGGTCAGACTCAGTGAACTAAAGGACTCTCTGTGTTATCTCAGTGAGTCAGACTCAGTGAGCTAAAGGACTCTCTCAGTGTTATCTCAGTGGGTCAGACTCAGTGAACTAAAGGACTCTCTCAGTGTTATCTCAGTGGGTCAGACTCAGTGAACTAAAGGACTCTCAGTGTTATCTCAGTGAGTCAGACTCAGTGAACTAAAGGACTCTCTCAGTGTTATCTCAGTGGGTCAGACTCAGTGAACTAAAGGACTCTCTCAGTGTTATCTCAGTGAGTCAGACTCAGTGAACTAAAGGACTCTCTCAGTGTTATCTCAGTGAGTCAGACTCAGTGAACTAAAGGACTCTCTCAGTGTTATCTCAGTGGGTCAGACTCAGTGAACTAAAGGACTCTCAGTGTTATCTCAGTGGGTCAGACTCAGTGAACTAAAGGACTCTCTCAGTGTTATCTCAGTGGGTCAGACTCAGTGAACTAAAGGACTCTCTCAGTGTTTATCTCAGTGGGTCAGACTCAGTGAACTAAAGGACTCTCTCAGTGTTATCTCAGTGGGTCAGACTCAGTGAACTAAAGGACTCTCAGTGTTATCTCAGTGGGTCAGACTCAGTGAACTAAAGGACTCTCTGTGTTATCTCAGTGAGTCAGACTCAGTGAGCTAAAGGACTCTCTCAGTGTTATCTCAGTGAGTCAGACTCAGTGAACTAAAGGACTCTCTCAGTGTTTATCTCAGTGGGTCAGACTCAGTGAACTAAAGGACTCTCTCAGTGTTATCTCAGTGGGTCAGACTCAGTGAACTAAAGGACTCTCTCAGTGTTATCTCAGTGAGTCAGACTCAGTGAACTAAAGGACTCTCTCAGTGTTATCTCAGTGAGTCAGACTCAGTGAACTAAAGGACTCTCTCAGTGTTATCTCAGTGGGTCAGACTCAGTGAACTAAAGGACTCTCTCAGTGTTATCTCAGTGGGTCAGACTCAGTGAACTAAAGGACTCTCAGTGTTATCTCAGTGGGTCAGACTCAGTGAACTAAAGGACTCTCTCAGTGTTATCTCGTGGGTCAGACTCAGTGAACTAAAGGACTCTCTCAGTGTTATCTCAGTGGGTCAGACTCAGTGAACTAAAGGACTCTCTGTGTTATCTCAGTGGGTCAGACTCAGTGAGCTAAAGGACTCTCAGTGTTATCTCAGTGAGTCAGACTCAGTGAACTAAAGGACTCTCTCAGTGTTTTATCTCAGTGAGTCAGACTCAGTGAACTAAAGGCTCTCAGTGTTATCTCAGTGGGTCAGACTCAGTGAACTAAAGGACTCTCTCAGTGTTATCTCAGTGAGTCAGACTCAGTGAACTAAAGGACTCTCTCTGTGTTATCTCAGTGGGTCAGACCAGTGAGCTAAAGGACTCTCCTCAGTGTTATCTCAGTGGGTCAGACTCAGTGAACTAAAGGACTCTCTCTGTGTTATCTCAGTGGGTCAGACTCAGTGAACTAAAGGACTCTCAGTGTATCTCAGTGGGTCAGACTCAGTGAACTAAAGGACTCTCTCAGTGTTATCTCAGTGGGTCAGACTCAGTGAACTAAAGGACTCTCTCAGTGTTATCTCAGTGGGTCAGACTCAGTGAACTAAAGGACTCTCTCAGTGTTTCTCAGTGGGTCAGACTCCGTGAGCTAAAGGACTCTCTCAGTGTTATCTCAGTGGGTCAGACTCAGTGAACTAAAGGACTCTCTCAGTGTTTATCTCAGTGGGTCAGACTCAGTGAACTAAAGGACTCTCTCAGTGTTATCTCAGTGGGTCTCTAACGTTTTGGTCACCATTAATGTAAACAATTATTTCGAGGCACACCTTCATATGATCATTATAGTTATAAAAAATAGAGAATAAATGAAAAACAGGTATGAGATACTATCTGACAGTAAAACAAGAATAAAGTTTAAAAGGTGATTTGTAAAATATCCATAAAGAAAAAGTAAATCTGTTTACAGTTCTGTTTCATATGGTGTTGAGAGAGGTCTCCATAGATCTCTCATGTTGCTCTCAAAGTGCACCAGATTGATGCTTTTAACTTCAATATTTAAAAATAAATCTTCCCGGGGAGCTTACCCCCGGAACCCCCCTAGAGGAGGTGAGGACCCCCCTATGTGAGGTCCACACACCAGCTATAAAAATAGCACTTCCCCCTGCCTACACCTATATGCCGTGAGCTGATTATCGAGCCTTCATTGTAACAGGTACACTGTGTGTGTGTGTGTGTGTGTGTGTGCGTGTGCGTGTGCTGTGCGTGTGCGTGTGCGTGTGCGTGTGCGTGCGTGTGTGTGATACTTCATTCAAAACATTAACATTTTAATCTTAAATGAACTTTTTTTGTGTCCTAAAGATCAGACTGCATTCGTTCTCTGAACATAACGCTGTTAGTCAAATTAGATTTCACAGAGATTTAGATGATTTAGAGATGTTTTCAATATTCTGCTTCTATCCGTATTTATTACAAAACCAATGAGCTCACAAACTGTTTTCTGCACACAGAAGATTTAATGAAACAACACTAACTTATTTAAAGAAAGAATATCTCTTTCCATCTGAAATGGAGCAGCTGTCATGAAACCCGGCTCTTCTGATGATGCAGACACAGAGATGTATAATCAGGAATTTGCCCAAAGCTGCAAACATGTATTTTGGCGGCTCCCTGACGGAGTAGAAAATATATCCAAGTGTCAAAACATGTAGATCTAAACACAATAAACAACAATAAGAGCCGTGCAGAAGGAGAGGTGGTTCGTTGTTGTGCCGTCTCTCGTGTGATAAATGAGCCTGCAGCTTTAAACTGAATTAAATCAGATTAGAGTCTTAATGACATTAGGAACATAACGGGCCTGTTTCCAGAGGCTGGTTCACCGGAGAGACACGGCGGTTTGGTCCAATGTTAGAAATATAAATATACTGGCTCTGAGGCTCTTCTACATCACAGAATAATGTGTTGGTTCTTCCTGTTAAAGAGTAACTGATCTAAGTTAGCACAGCGTCACCAGCTTTACCTCACAAAGAAACAGCTTTGAGGCATTTCAGCTCTTCAGGTGAAAACTACAATAATATGTGATTACTTTATCCAATAAACGTATATTAGAGGTATTACGTTGATGTTTGGAGCTGTGAGGAGCCGCTGCTGTACGAGAGCAGCCGGTCTGCTTGAGGTGACACAACTGCTTCTACTCAAAATGCAGACTTTTATTATTTTTTTATTCATATTTCAAAAAAACAATATTTTTACCCAAAATGATGACTTTTTATAAAAATCTCCAAATTCTGACTTTTTTCTCAAAATTCTGACTTGTTCTAAAAAAACTCAAAATTCTGACTTTTTCTCAAGATCTCAAAATTCTGACTTCTTTTACAAAATTCCGACTTTTTTTCAAAATTCTGACTTTTTTTACAAATCTGGAAGTCCTGACTTTTTTCTCCAAATTCTGACTTTTTTCTCAAAATTCAGACTTTTTTCTCAAAATTCAGACTTTTTTCTCAAAATTCAGACTTTTTCCAAAAATGTCAAAATTCAGTCTTTATTCTCTACTTCACCATCACCTCAATAAGATATAAAATGAGCGTTAAACAGGAAGTGATGGAAAGGGGCGGGGCTTAATTTTCTCTATGAAGACACTCCTAGCTTCAGGTCTCCATGTTTACAGTAATGCGACTCCGTTATACGTCAATACATCTCTTGACTTTCATGTTTTATGGAGAAATGCGTCCATAAATCCTCTCCGAAACCACAGAAGAAGAGGCGCTGACCTTTAATGGAGGCGCTGAGACTGGGTGAGTTTTATGATTTATATTATACATATTTACCTCCCTCCTTCGCTCTTCGACTGTCACTGAGTTTAAAGGATTATAACGTTAGGAAGTGGATCCTCTAAAGTTTTCTCCTGTAAAATAAGCCTGAAACACACCCTCAAAAAACAGAGAGTGTTCTGATGAATTAGGCTCTAAACAACACTCGAGGGACATCACAGAAAACGAGTCTCAGTGAAACAAGTCTTTGTAAACGAGTCTCAGTGAAAACGAGTCTCAGTGAAAACGAGTCTCAGTGAAACGAGTCTCAGTAAAACAGTCTCAGGAAACGAGTCTCAGTGAAAGAGTCTCAGGAAACGAGTCTCAGTGAAAACGAGTCTCAGGAAACGAGTCTCAGGAAACGAGTCTCAGGAAACGAGTCTCAGGAAACGAGTCTCAGTGAAAACGAGTCTCAGGAAACGAGTCTCAGTGAAAACGAGTCTCAGTGAAAACGAGTCTCAGTAAACGAGTCTCAGGAAACGAGTCTCAGTGAAACGAGTCTCAGTGAAAACGAGTCTCAGGAAACGAGTCTCAGTGAAAACGAGTCTCAGGAAACGAGTCTCAGTGAAAACGAGTCTCAGGAAACGAGTCTCAGTGAAAACGAGTCTCAGGAAACGAGTTTCAGGAACACGAGTCTCAGTGAAACGAGTCTCAGGAAACGAGTCTCAGTGAAAACGAGTCTCAGGAAAACGAGTTTCAGGAAACGAGTCTCAGTGAAACGAGTCTCAGGAAACGAGTCTCAGGAAACGAGTCTCAGTGAAAACGAGTCCTCAGGAAACGAGTCTCAGTGAAACGAGTCTCAGGAAACGAGTTTCAGGAAACGAGTCTCAGTGAAAACGAGTCTCAGGAAACGAGTTTCAGGAAACGAGTCTCAGTGAAAACGAGTCTCAGTGAAAACGAGTCTCAGGAAACAAGTCTTTGTAAATGAGTCACTATAGACGAGTCTCTTGAGTTAAACAAGTCTTAATACAACAGTAAACGGAGTCTCAGTAAACGAGTCTCAGTGTGTCAGGTGACTCTCCTGTTTCCTGTAACACACCTGTAAACTCGTTAGTGTGTCAGGTGACTCTCCTGTAAAACGTTAGTGTGTCAGGTGTCTCTCCTGTAAACTTGTTAATGTGTCAGGTGACTCTCCTGTTTCCTGTTAACACACCTGTAAACTCGTTAGTGTGTCAGGTGACTCTCCTGTTTCCTGTTAACACACCTGTAAACTCGTTAGTGTGTCAGGTGACTCTCTCCTGTTTCCTGTTAACACACCTGTAAACTCGTTAGTGTGTCAGGTGACTCTCCTGTTTCCTGTTAACACACCTGTAAACTCGTTAGTGTGTCAGGTGACTCTCCTGTAAACGCGTTTAGTGTGTCAGGTGACTCCTGTAAACTCGTTAATGTGTCAGGTGACTCTCCCGTTAACACACCTGTAACTCGTTAGTGTCAGGTGACTCTCCTGTCAACACACCTGTAAACTCGTAGTGTGTCAGGTGACTCTCCTGTCAACACACCTGTAAACTCGTTAATGTGTCAGGTGACTCTCCCGTTAACACACCTGTAAACTCGTTAGTGTGTCAGGTGACTCTCCTGTCAACACACCTGTAAACTCGTTAGTGTGTCAGGTGACTCTCCCGTTAACACACCTGTAAACTCGTTAGTGTGTCAGGTGACTCTCTTTTAAGCTCGTTAATATAACGTTGACTCACATGCGTGCAGAGAGAAGTGTTTTCTTTCCGTAGAGTTCGTGTTGGCAGCAGCTGACGGGATCGCAGGAGTCACAGCTGATCCCAGAGAGCCAATCACAGGCCGGGAGGAGGAGGAGGCAGGAGTGATGAAGAGGAGGAGGAGGAGGATGAAGAGTCCTCCCCCAACAGGTGCTGGATGGAGTGCAGCTGGAAACACGGATCAGACAGCAACACTGAGGAGGCCCGGGAGATCCTGGGGGAAGGGGAGAACGGTTAGTAAGATGGGAGGTAACACAACTAATGTGGATGTAAACATGAAAACTTCATCACAGGTTCATCAACAATGCAGCAATAATAAGACAACAACAACAACAAGAGGGTTCATGATTTTTTTGTTGAAAAGACAGAGAGTTTATTAAACCGTGCAGCTCAGTAAAGCATTTAAGGGAAAAGATATGACTTTCATATTAAGATTCAATACAAGCTTCTTTGAGCATTAGGAAAAGTGCTATCAAAATCCAATGTGTTATTATTATTGTTATTATTATTATTATTATTGTTATTGTATATATTATTATTATTATTATTATTGTTATTATTATTGTTATTGTTATTATTATTATTATTATTATTATTGTTATTGTTATTGTTATTATTATTATTATATAATAAACGTAAAGTTATGAAAATAACATTGTACATTTTTGGAGGCAAACATTTATTTACATTTAAAGAAAACTAAATTATAAGATAAAAAAGTTGTGGTGTTTAATTAGAATATATAATATTTAGGAAACAAATGTATTTGGGAAGAAAGTTTTTTAGCATACAGGATTTTTCTTTCAGGAGTAATTTGTGATATTAAGTTAAAAAAAAGTTATATTTGGTAGTAAAGAAATCTATATATTTAGGGGAAATTATTTGATATTTGGAAAGAACAATGTGTAGTTTTGAAATGTATCTTTCAAAATGTTGACAGAAACATTTGTAATAATTGGAAAAAGTGAATTAGGTTTGAATCCTGAGAGTGAATATAATTGACGCCACAGCGAAGACAGGCCGATGGAACGAGTTCATATGAAATAAAACACGTTAATGAAAACAAATGGAGTTGATATGAGGAGCATCAGAGGAGCATCAGAGGAGCTTCCTGCTGAGCGTCAGCGGAGAAACACAACCTTTTCCTCCCAATCTGCTCTGACCTTTTCATTACAGCCGCCATGACACTTCACACGAGAGCCTCCCCCCCCTCTCCTCCTCCTCGTCTTCCTCCCCCTTTACTCTGTCTTTGTGAGAGGCAGTGAGCGCCAGAATGGAAAATATCCCGTCTTTGTGCCGCTCTTTAATTACGATCCTACAAAAGGCCAAAAGTGCCGAGGCTGACACGCTCGTTGTTCTGAGAGAAAATGAAAAGTGGAACTCACCCCGTTACTATGCATGTGATCAAATGAACCCTGTTAAAGGTGTTTCTGAAGGTTGTTTCCAGCCTGTTCTCTGTTGTATATCTTATTATAATGAATTAACCCTCCATCGAGGCTCACAGATACAATCTCCAGGGATGATGGGATCGAACCAGCAATCGTACGGTTTTAAGACAACTGCTCTCTACCAATCTAACAGGATGCAGTGAGGGCAAGTCGAGTACTATGTCGGGAACTCAATTATCCAATTCATTCAGGACCACTTGCATGCAGAGCAGATGTGACCGTGTGAACAGAGTGATGTGTTTCATTCATTTTCAGAAGCACACTTAGTTCTTTCTCAGCCGTAAAGATACACTCTTTCACTCACTCACTCACTCACTCGCGTCACTCACTCACTCACTCGCTCACTTCGCTCACTCGCTCACTCACTCACTCGCTCACCTCTCACACACACACACTCACTCACTCACTCGCTCGCTCACTCGCTCACTCGCTCGCTCGCTCACTCTCACACACACTCACTCGCTCACTCGCTCACTCACTCACACTCGCTCGCTCACTCGCTCGCTACCGCTCACCACTCACTCGCTCGCTCGCATCGCTCACTCTCACACACACACTCACTCACTCACTCACTCACTCACTCACTCACTCACTCACTCTCACTCTCACACACTCACACACTCACTCTCACACACTCACTCACTCTCTCACACTCTCACACTCTCACACTCTCACACTCTCACACACTCTCACTCACACACTCTCACTCACACACTCTCACTCACACACTCTCACTCACACACTCTCACACTCTCACACTCTCACACTCTCACACTCTCACACTCTCACACTCTCACACTCTCACACTCACTCTCTCACACTCACACACTCTCACACTCACACTCTCACACTCTCACACTCACTCACTCACTCACACACACACACACTCACTCACTCACTCACTACTCACACTCACTCACTCACTCACTCACACTCTCACTCTCACACTCTCACACTCTCACACTCTCACACTCTCACACTCTCACACTCACTCACTCACACTCACACTCACACTCACACACTCTCACACTCTCACACTCACTCACACACCGGTGTTCTGTTTCTCTGCTGACAGGTTGTTAAATGGGTCATGGTCCTTTTTCCAGTCTACAGAAAACCAAAGAGCTTTCCAAGCCGTTCACACCCTGACAGCAGACATCATGCAGACATCATGCAGACATCATGCAGACATCATGCAGACATCATGCAGACATCATGCAGACATCATGCAGACATCATGCAGAGGGCTCTTAGCGTCGTGCTAACGGGTGATTTGTTCAGCATGGCCACAAACAGACAAACAGACGGAGCTGAGAAGACCCTCGAGAGGAAGTGAATGTGTGTTTGGGTAAGATTTAAACATAAGAAGCCTCTGCTCTGTCGGGGCTTCACTGTGACGCTGTGTTTCCAGATAGGCTACATACAAACATATACACATACAAAAATAATTAGGTAAATATAACCTAAGTATTAGACAAATACGTCAATAACAATCCAGTGAACATGTGGTGTTTGCAGAGGAGATCCTGCATGTGCCCCCCCGACCCAATATTTACGGTGTTTCTGTTTAAAAAGATGCTTCAGAGAGTCAAGAACCAATAAGGTGTCAACGTTTAGTCCGGAAATCAATTTTCCAATTATTCTGAAACCCCATGAATGCAGCACACATCTCACAATGTACACGGAGGAGAATCTCTATGATCTTCATTGATCCTTCATCCACATGTACCCTGCTTCCTTACATGTACCCTGCTTCCTTACATGTTCCCTACATGTTCCCTGCTTCCTTACATGTTCCCTGCTTCCTTACATGTTCCCTGCTTCCTTACATGTTCCCTGCTTCCTTACATGTTCCCTGCTTCCTACATGTTCCCTGCTTCCTTACATGTTCCCTACATGTACCCTGCTTCCTTACATGTTCCCTGCTTCCTTACATGTTCCCTACATGTTCCCTGCTTCCTTACATGTTCCCTGCTTCCTTACATGTTCCCTGCTTCCTTACATGTTCCCTACATGTACCCTGCTTCCTTACATGTTCCCTGCTTCCTTACATGTTCCCTGTTTCCTTACATGTTCCCTGTTTCCTTACATGTTCCCTACATGTACCCTGCTTCCTTACATGTTCCCTGCTTCCTTACATGTTTCCCTACATGTACCCTGCTTCCTTACATGTTCCCTACATGTACCCTGCTTCCTTACATGTACCCTGCTTCCTTACATGTTCCCTGTTTCCTTACATGTTCCCTGTTTCCTTACATGTTCCCTACATGTACCCTGCTTCCTTACATGTTCCCTGCTTCCTTACACGTTCCCTACATGTACCCTGCTTCCTTACATGTTCCCTGCTTCCTTACATGTTCCCTACATGTACCCTGCTTCCTTACATGTTCCCTGCTTCCTTACATGTTCCCTGCTTCCTTACATGTTCCCTACATGTTCCCTGCTTCCTTACATGTTCCCTGTTTCCTTACATGTTCCCTACATGTACCCTGCTTCCTTACATGTTCCCTGCTTCCTTACATGTTCCCTACATGTACCCTGCTTCCTTACATGTTCCCTGCTTCCTTACATGTTCCCTACATGTCCCCTGTTTCCTACATGTCCCTGCTTCCCTACATGTTTCCCTGCTTCCTTACATGTTCCCTACATGTACCCTGCTTCCTTACATGTTCCCTGCTTCCTTACATTCCCTACATGTCCCCTGTTTCCTACATGTTCCCTACATGTACCCTGCTTCCTTACATGTTCCCTGTTTCCTTACATGTTCCCTACATGTACCCTGCTTCCTTACATGTTCCCTGTTTCCTTACATGTTCCCTACATGTACCCTGCTTCCTTACATGTTCCCTACATGTCCCCTGTTTCCTTACATGTTCCTTACATGTACCCTGCTTCCTTACATGTTTCCTGTTTACTTACATGTTCCCTACATGTACCCTGCTTCGTTACATGTTCCCTGTTTCCTTACATGTTCCCTACATGTCCCTGCTTCCTTACATGTTCCCTGTTTCCTTACATGTTCCCTACATGTACCCTGCTTCCTTACATGTTCCCTACATGTACCCTGCTTCCTTACATGTTCCCTGTTTCCTTACATGTTCCTTACATGTTCCCTGTTTCCTTACATGTTCCCTACATGTCCCCTGTTTCCTTACATGTTCCCTGTTTCCTTACATGTTCCCTACATGTACCCTGCTTCCTTACATGTTCCCTGTTTCCTTACATGTTCCCTGTTTCCTTACATGTTCCCTACATGTTTCCCTGCTTCCTTACATGTTCCCTGCTTCCTTACATGTTCCCTGCTTCCTTACATGTTCCCTACATGTTCCCTGCTTCCTTACATGTTCCCTGTTTCCTTACATGTTCCCTACATGTACCCTGCTTCCTTACATGTTCCCTGCTTCCTTACATGTTCCCTGCTTCCTTACATGTTCCCTACATGTACCCTGCTTCCTTACATGTTCCCTGCTTCCTTACATGTTCCCTACATGTCCCCTGTTTCCCTACATGTTCCCTGCTTCCTTACATGTTCCCTACATGTACCCTGCTTCCTTACATGTTTCCCTGCTTCCTTACATGTTCCCAACATGTTCCCTGTTTCCCTACATGTCCCCTGTTTCCCTACATGTTCCCTGCTTCCTTACATGTTCCCTACATGTCCCTGCTTCCTTACATGTTCCTGCTTCCTTACATGTTCCCTACATGTCCCCTGTTTCCCTACATGTTCCCTGCTCCTTACATGTTCCCTACATGTACCCTGCTTCCTTACATGTTCCCTGCTTCCTTACATGTTCCCAACATGTTCCCTGTTTCCCTACATGTCCCCTGTTTCCCATACATGTTCCCTGCTTCCTTACATGTTCCCTACATGTTCCCTGCTTCCTTACATGTTCCCTACATGTACCCTGCTTCCTTACATGTTCCCTGCTTCCTTACATGTTCCCAACATGTTCCCTGTTTCCCTACTGTCCCCTGTTTCCCTACATGTTCCCTGCTTCCTTACATGTTCCCTACATGTACCCTGCTTCCTTACATGTTCCCTGTTTCCTTACATGTTCCCTACATGTTCCTGTTTCTGTCCTTTTGAACCTTTTGTAAGTATATGTTCTGAACGTAAGGTGTCCTCGGGTGCTTTGAAAGGCGGCTCAAAAAAATATTATTATAATTAGTGTGGGAGAGGAACACAGGGATTTGAGCCTCTGCAGACCATTTACATGCACTAACACCTACAGAACTACAGAAGTGGAACATAATGCATGTTTCCCCCCCGTGACTCAGATCATAAATTGTATGAGTCCTTCCTCAACCACTTTCACCAAGTTACATGAAACAAACAATATTTATGTTTCTTTGTTGACACAGAAAACTCAAAGCCGCTCACACACTGACAGCAGAGCCGGGAATCAAACCAGCAACCTCTTGATCTCCAGGCGACTACTTCACACACTCATTAGGACACACACACACTGAGCTGGACACTCACTGATCTGAACACACACACACACACACACACACACACACACTCACTGATCTGAACACACACACCTCAGGATGTTTGCAGATCCCCCCCCCCCCCCCCCTCTCTGTGATGCTGCCACAGAGGGTGAAAACAACAGAGTGTGAGTGTGACGGCTGCAACAGAAATAGACAGAAAGCGACTGAAAGAGGAGGGTCTGCTGGGCGAGAGAGAGAGGGGAGAGAGAGAGAGAGGAGAGGAGAAGAGAGAGAGGAGAGAGAGAGAGAGGGGAGAGAGAAGAGAGAGAGAGGAGAAAGAGAGAGGGGGGAGACAGCTCCCTACTAGTGAGGCGAGAGGAGGAGGGAGGCAGATCACAACTTCCCTCTCTGAGATATTTCTCTCCTGCAGGAGGGCACGATGCTGAAAACCTGATCTGCTGCGTTAGCGTTAGCGACATGAAGACAGAAGAGGGACAGGAAGTGACATTATGTTGGATATAAAACACGCTGAGCCTTTTTACGTCTTTGGAGAATGAGTGAAGCGTGAAATGAAAAGGCGTTCGACCCGGAGATAAAGTCATCAGGAGTGTGTGAGTGTGTGTGTGTGTGGTGTCAGTGATGGGATAAATGGATTTGCAAGAGATGAGAGGAAGTCTCCGCGCGATGTTTGGAATAAAACCCACGACGGAGGAATATTTTTTGTTTCCACTTTGACCGGTGCACGCTTGGTTTATCTTCACAAACACCTGCTGTGTTGGGTTTGTTCGCCTGGACCTCCCTGACGCTCTGTTTCCTGCTGTTTACCCTCCAGATGGATGCATGTGCGATCGCCTCATTCAACATTAACCGGGTTTCACCAAACAAACGCGCGCCGGCGTGTTTGTGCCCCGAAGCCTGACTGCAGATCAGCTCTCCGTCTGAGTTTAAACATTTACATTTACGACGTGTGAAGACACTGGAACTACAAGTCCAGAGCTGCGGACTGTTTACTGATTCATGGATTCATGGTCAGGTGATTCAGATCAGGAAATGTTAGTCCAAACCCCCAAAGGTATTCACTTTAATATGACATAAAGCAGAGAGGCTGGACACAGACTCAGTGCATGGAACTACTTCATCGATTCATTCACTAGGAGGAGATTATGAGTTTTGTTGATGTTTGATACGTCAGAGTGGATGGATCTCGCAGCAGAATCAGAACATCTCTATACATCCCACAGAGGGGACATTTACACTGTAACAGCAACAGTAAAGAGTAGCACAATATTAATTAAGAAGCATGCATCAAATATTACGATACGATACGATAATACTTTACATTGAACATAACAGCAGGATCCCTGAGAGAAAAGCTGCTCAAAGAGCCTTCAGCGTGCATCTGGATTCTGCTCTGTATTTACTGTGAGGATTGACTGGAGCACAAAGGAGTGTTTTCAGTCTGACTTGATTGAGTCGCGGGACCCTGTGTCTCCCATTAGATGGTATTAAAGATCAAAATAGATATCAGGAGGTGAAGCGACTCTCTGAAGAGTGACAGAGAGATGTATCCCAGAGTAACAGCTGGCATCATGCAGGGCGTAGAGGATCAAGGTGGTCCGTGGTCCTGTTGTTAGTGAGTCTCAAAGCCTCCCCCTGCCTCCCTCAGGACTCTCTCCCAGAATGCATCTGTGCCTCGGACATCCTGAGCTGCACCGACGCCAATTTGACCGGACCCCCCTCAGAAATGCCCGTTTCCACCGTGACTCTCGACCTCAGCCACAACCGTCTCCAACAACTCGAAGGCGGCGGATTTGAAGAACTCTACCGACTGGAAACATTACGATTATCTCACAACCAGGTGAGCGCCGTACACCCGGGGGCGTTCAGAAACACCTCTCGACTGCGACATCTTGACCTGTCGTCCAATCAGCTGCGAGCTTTGGAGCATCACTTCTTCCTGGACGTGCCGATGCTAGAAGAGTTGTTGCTGTTCGACAACCGCATCGTCCGGGTGGAAAGCGGAGCGTTTGCGGGACTCAGCGGATTGAAGAAGGTTTACCTCAGCCACAACCTACTCACTGACTTTCCGTTTTTCTCGCTGCACAGCCAGCCTCACCTGTCCACGTTCGATTTGTCCTCTAATCGTCTGAACAGATTGCCCCTTCAGGACATCTCCAACCTGCCGACGATTCTACAGAAAACCTCTACCTGCACAACAACTCTCTGGTGTGCGAATGCGCCATGTTCAGCTTGTTTCGGCTGTGGGAACAACAAGGATTCCCCTCGATGACGGATTTCAGGAAGGATCACGTCTGCCTGGTGTTCGCCATCCCAAGAGGCACCGTTCGCTTCTTCCAACACGACCGATACTTCGAGAAGTGTGACATGACTTCGATCCAGCAGGAGGGCAACGTCTCTGTGAAGACGGGGGGTCGTTTGTTGCTTCACTGCGTCACCTCGCTCGCCCGTCGCCAACTCACCTTCCACTGGGTTTCTCCGCGGCAGGAATACGTGGCGCCGCCCGGGAACAACGGAACCATGAGGATGTTTCCTAACGGCAGCTTGGAGATCTTGAAGGCCAAATCCAATGACTCTGGGATCTACTGGTGCTTGTCTCTTGATTCGGAGAAGCGGCGCAACGAGAGCCACGAGGTGAACGTGACGGTGCTTCCGCTGCAAGACGATCTTTCGGAGCCGTTCAACACGGGCTTCACCACCTTGTTGGGCTGCGTGGTGAGTCTGGTGGTGGTTCTCATGTATCTGTATCTGACGCCATGTCGTTGCCCCGCCTGCCTCAAAACACCAAGCCCAGTTACCGCCACCCCAAATGAAGCCTTGATAGGAAGCGCACAATCCTCCATCCTCACCCCGACGCCACCGACAACAACCGAGGGACCCGGGCGCAAGGTCAGTACCAACAACAAGCATGTGGTGTTTCTGGAGCCAATCAGAGAGCAGCAGAACGGCAGACTGAGGGCGGCGACGGGGGGGC
This sequence comes from Trematomus loennbergii, assembly GCA_012861695.1. Lineage (NCBI taxonomy): Eukaryota > Metazoa > Chordata > Actinopteri > Perciformes > Nototheniidae > Trematomus > Trematomus loennbergii. Next base: position 122,659 of record JAAOOA010001016.1, read on the forward strand.
ATCTGGGTCCCGGGTTACTGTCGGGGGGCGAGCAGCAAACCAAGAACCAACCCGACACTCCCGCCATGCTGCCATAGCTAACAGACACACGGTGCTATTCATTATGCTAACGAGAAGATGCTAATCGGTCAGTGTTAACAGTGTTGTCAATACAATTATAAATGTAAGGTATGGGGTTTGATTACACTCGTTACGGGACCCAATGCATACAGGAGAACCCAGTATAGTTATATTAGAAATCTGTAACTGGTATGAAAACGTGCAGAAGAAACGTAGATACCCAAGCCACGTGAAGGAGTGTTACGCGACGTCTAGGGTTGCAAACTGATTATGGATTCACTTTAACCCAATGCTTACAGAAAACCCGATATAGTTATATTTGAAATCTGGCAACTGGTATGAAACGTAGATACCTAAGCAACGTAAAGCTCCAAAACCTTCACACATGTCTTTGTTTAAAGTTTATTTCTTCACTGAGCGTCAGTCTTAAGGGACGTCTAGGGTTGCAAACTAATTATGGATTAACTTTAACCCAATACGTACAGAAAAGCTGATTAGGTTATCTCTGTAAACTCGTAGAAAACTGCGACCAGGCGACCAAAAGCTTGCAAACCTTCGACAAATGCTTTTACTTATTTCTTCATGGAGCGTCGGTCTTAAGACACGTCTAAGGATCGATTAACGGTCTTATTCTGTGCCGACTCCATGGTAACACCACTTTCCTGTGCGTCTGTTTAATCATTTTAATATGAAACATGATATTTGTTGATCTGGCATCTAAGCTCGTTCAGAATCAGAAGAAGCTCGGGGGTGTGATTCAGACGTTCTGCACCGCGCCTTTATAGAAGACTTCAGGAAGATCCTCTACCCCAACGTTGGGTTGAAGCATTAGCGTTAGCATAATGAAAAGCACTGTCACACATCAAGATCTCCCACCTCCTCCCTCTGCACCAGACCTGAGCAAACCACTGATCACACACTGTTGTTTGCCCTCTTAAGCCTCACCATGACCCAGAGCACTGTGACGGGCTCGCACAAACAACCACAGACCAAAAACCAGCTCGGGGAGGATCTGCGAAACACTGCCTCAGTCCGAGTCACCGTGAGCATGGACGGTCCCTTTAAAAAGCACGGCTTGTACCTTTAACAGACATTTGCTGCAGATGCCTTCTTCCACAGATTTAGAGCTTTTTCTAGAGCTTTTTAGCCTTTTATGTTTCAGAGCCAAAGCAACCTGCGTAGTGTCGCTCAGTCACCATGTGTTTCACAGTAGAAGAAGAAGAAGAAGAGCTTTTAGGAAGTAGAAATAGAAACTGTTATATCCTCCTTTCTCCTCTTCATCATCATGATCACTGTCAGCACAGGAAATAAAGGGAAATGAAATAGATAGTTCATTAACGCTGCAGGAGAACAGCCATCAGCCGTTAGGAGACTTTTTACCGTTTGATTTCCTGCGTTGTGAATATGCAGCAGGACTGACGGACAATCAGGGCGGCCATGTTTGTAGTTTTAATGTCTTCAATGTACTCACTGCACCCCCCCCCCCCCCCACAACCCCCCACTGTCTTTACCTGCTGTCAATAAAACCTCTGTATCCTGACTGCTGCCTTCTTATTGTGTGTGTGTGTGTGTGTGTGTGTGTGTGTGTGTGTGTGTGTGTGTGTGTGTGTCTACATGCATCCTACACTATGCTAATTAAATCTCACTCCTCTCACATATAACAACTTCTTCACTGAATTATCACTAATTCGAGAATAATATGAATGTGGTTTTGTAAAATATATAAATTATAATAGAAATATAAATACTGAGGATCTTTTACTTCATGTCTCATATTTAAAAAAAACTAAAATGTGAATTAAAGACACAAAACAAACTATATAGTACAATTATTTTCTAATTTCATTGAGTTTAACATTCATGTAAAAACAACTTTCCTTAACATAGTGACATCACCATGTAACACTCGCGCTCCTATTGGCTAGTGCTTCAACACATTGTACGTGATAGGCTAGTCATATATAATCTGTAATGGTTGATAAACTGATTCTGCATTATCAATAGATTTACCACAAACATGAAGCCAGGATATTATTGAACGCAGAGCAGCTGTGTGTCGGGTTAAAAATAAATGTGTTTAATCACTCAAATCAACACCTCCCTGCTCGTTTCACCTTCATCATCCTCTTCATCATCACCACAGAGCCACTGTCTCTTTATGAAAACACGTTTCCCGTCATAAATCACACCTTTGTTCATAATGTGAGACGGGTATGATAATGGCTGTTCTGCCTCATTTGCATCTGCAGCTGCAACATTAGGATGAGATCATATCAAATATCATAAACAAAACAATTTAAAAAATATGAAATAATAATAAATATAATATAAATAACAAAATACAAAATAAATATAAAAATACTTAATAAATGAAAAGAAAAGTGAATAGTTACAGGTTTTTCTGTATATATTGAATGTGTGTTTTGTAAAAGAATAACAGCTAAAAGTCATTTTTTGTGTGTTTTAGGTTAAAAAATGAAACTAGTTTTGGTTATTGTTGTATTCTTGTGGCAGAGTGACGCCTCAGTGTGGACGCACAGAGAGAGAGAGAGAGAGGAGAGAGAGAGAGAGAGGAGAGAGAGAGAGAGAGAGAGAGAGAGAGAGAGAAGAGAGAGAGACAGAGAGAGAGAGAGAGAGAGAGAGAGAGAGAGAGAGAGAGAGAGAGAGAGAGACAGAGAGAGAGGGGAGAGAGACAGAGTGAGAGAGAGAGAGAGAGAGAGAGAGAGAGAGAGAGAGAGAGAGAGAGAGAGAGAGAGAGAGAGAGAGAGAGAGAGAGACAGAGAGAAGAGAGAGAGAGAGAGAGAGAAGAGAAGAGAGAGAGAAGAGACAGAGAGAGAGAGATAGAGAGAGAGAGAGAGGAGAAGAGAGAGAGAGAGAGGAGAGACAGAGAGAGAGAGAGAGAGAGAGAGAGAGAGAAGAGAGAGAGGAGAGAGAGAGAGAGAAGAGAGAAGAGAGAGAGAAGAGAAGAGAGGAGAGAGAGAGACAGAGAGAGAGAAGAGAGAGAGAGAGAGAGAGGAAGAGAGAGAGAAAAGAGAGAGAGACAGAGAGAGAGAGAGAGAGAGAGAGAGAGAAGAGAGAGAGAGAGAGAGGAAGGAGAGAGAGAGAGAGAGAGAGAGAGAGAGGTAAAAGAGACGTGAGGGTTTCTGCAGCGTGGGAGGGATTCAGTCTGAATCATCTGAGATGTTTCAGGTGGGAAACCAGCAGCTCTCCAACACGTCTACACGGAAACCAAAATGAATGTAACTTGTAAAAACATCATGAGAGAAGCAGGAACATTTCCTCATAGCCGCGTTCTCACGTACTTTTCCCACTTCAGTTCCAAAATGTCGCGTTCACACCAAAAAGAGCCGGAACTAAAATGAGTTCATGAACCTTTTCACCTCCTTTCCGTCCTGCTAGAGAGCAAAAGGTTCCTCTGTCTGATTGGCTGGGCGGATTGCAAACCACGCCCCGTACAACTCCAAAAAAGTTTTTGTGAAGCCGCCATTTTATTATCCTGGCATTAGCATTATTAGCATTAGCATTAGCCCAGCGCACAAACGCAGAGAGACTAACTTATGGCAACACAAAAGAAAGCATGGAGCGGTGGAGAGGAGGAGGTGTCGGCGTTCTGGAGATTTACTCTGAAGGCTTCAGTAGAAGCTGCTGGGAGTCCCAGCAGCTTCTACTGAAGCCTTCCCCAACTCCGGGGCTTCCGACCGGGACTTCCGGCCGGGGACTTCCGGCCGGGACTCCGGGTGGCAGTATACGCCGTGAAGTGTTTGCGGCCTGCCAGTAAACCCAAAGCAGAAGAAGAAGAAGAAGTGACGTCAGCGGCTTCATTTGACTATCCTCCCATCAGGGACTTATCAGGTGTGAACGTGATCTGAACTTAGTTCATGAGAACTCTTTAGTTCATGAGAAATAAAGAGTTCTGATGAAACTAAAGAGTTTCTCATGAACTAAATAATAACTGAAAGTAGATATAGTGTTGATAGGTATAGAGTATAAGTATACAGCCTGATTACTTTAAAATTACATGCAATGTATTTGCGTAAACTCCGGTTTGTTCTGAAAATCCTTGTCTCCATTATATTAAGACTCTGTTAACTGGGGACATTCTGAGGACTGGTGGGTCTTCAATTTCAATACCAATACATTTCTGCAGCTGAATGTAATCTGAACATGTATTTAACATTTCCCTTGCATTTAAACGCTGTGAAGAGCTGTCACTTTCACAAAGCTTTAAAACAAACCCAGCTATGGTTGTGTAAATATGATGTTAATAACAGCTGTGTGTGTAATAGGTTATGAAGGCAAACTACGCCATTCACAGAGGAACAATAGGTCGCCATCTTGATGTCCGGTGAGCACGTATGTCTCCATGCTGTAATGTAATATGTGAGACAGAGATAGAGTCTTACTTCCACTGAGAGAGAATACTCATTAAAATCTGAACCCTTGAGCTGTGTGAACACAAACACTCTGCTGACAGAGGAATAAGTTTCTGTCTCTGCTGTTGAGATGAGGAGCAACAACAGGAAGATGGTGGAGGAAGTGTTTATGCTGAAAGGCGGTAAAGTTTATTGTTGGCCGCGTCCTAAATCAAGAGTCTCGGGATAGGAGAGAAGACAGAAAGAACAAACATGAGGCAGAGAGAGGCTGCAGCAGAACATGGTGTCCAACAGACACTAAGCTGGACATGTTTCATCTCAGTGAGGATCTTTATGAGATGGAGAAGAAGGGAAGCAGAGAGAAGGATTGGCTTGAAATGAGCCTCATGTTTTCTGAGGAATGTAGTTTAGATCATGAAATCGATAAGATATTTATAGACTAAAGACACAACGACTCGTCTTCATTGTTCAATTTAAAAAGCAGAATAATCACAATGGCTTCCAAAAATGCACATCTGACCGTAGGATGAAAACAGTTTGTAGACGTACGATGTGAAAGACTTCACTTAAAGTAGAGAAGTGAAATAAAACTACATTTTTAGGTTGCATGGGAGACCAGGGGACACTAAAGAGTGACGCACACAGCTGGGAGACCAGGGGACACTAAGAGTGACGCACACAGCTGGGAGACCAGGGGACACTAAAGAGTGACGCACACAGCTGGGAGACCAGGGGACACTAAAGAGTGACGCACACAGCTGGGAGACCAGGGGACACTAAAGAGTGACGCACACAGCTGGGAGACCAGGGGACACTAAAGAGTGACGCACACAGCTGGGAGACCAGGGGACACTAAAGAGTGACGCACACAGCTGGGAGACCAGGGGACACTAAAGAGTGACGCACACAGCTGGGAGACCAGGGGACACTAAAGAGTGACGCACACAGCTGGAGACCAGGGGACACTAAAGAGTGACGCACACAGCTGGAGACCAGGGGACACTAAAGAGTGACGCACACAGCTGGGAGACCAGGGGACACTAAAGAGTGACGCACACAGCTGGGAGACCAGGGGACACTAAAGAGTGACGCACACAGCTGGAGACCAGGGGACACTAAAGTGACGCACACAGCTGGGAGACCAGGGGACACTAAAGAGTGACGCACACAGCTGGGAGACCAGGGGACACTAAAGAGTGACGCACACAGCTGGGAGACCAGGGGACACTAAAGAGTGACGCACACAGCTGGGAGACCAGGGGACACTAAAGAGTGACGCACACAGCTGGAGACCAGGGGACACTAAAGAGTGACGCACACAGCTGGGAGACCAGGGGACACTAAAGAGTGACGCACACAGCTGGAGACCAGGGGACACTAAAGAGTGACGCACACAGCTGGAGACCAGGGGACACTAAAGAGTGACGCACACAGCTGAGAGACTAGGGGACACTAAAGAGTGACGCACACAGCTGGGAGACCAGAGGACACTAAAGAGTGACGCACACAGCTGGGAGACCAGGGGACACTAAAGAGTGACGCACACAGCTGGAGACCAGGGGACACTAAAGAGTGACGCACACAGCTGGGAGACCAGGGGACACTAAAGAGTGACGCACACAGCTGGGAGACCAGGGGACACTAAAGAGTGACGCACACAGCTGGGACGGGCTTGGTGACGTTCAGGATGATGAAGCTGAACAACTGTCTCTGTTGGAAACTAAAATGTTTGATGGTGTTATTTTAACAATGTGATCACATGACTCCTTCTGATGTCACTGCTGATCTGCTGTAAGCTAGCTAGCTAACGTAGCTAACCTTCAGATATACTGACAAACACTTCCAGTTATGAGACGACTGACTCAGAGACAGTTGCTTGAAGAGATTGCACTTGTCGGCCTACGTAGCTTTGTCTACTTAAAAACAGCAGCTTCGTCTCAACCATCGATACAAATCTCCCAGTTGATTTCAGGTTTAAGAAACAAGCTCACCCTCGCCCCGTTTGCATTCACAGAGCAATGATTTAAAGTCCTGAGCAGAAACAGAGTGTGTTATACGGCTGCACCGAAAAACAAACTCCCTGCATCCGCTGAGCAGGAACCTCTGCTTCTCTAAAACCTCCTCCATCATTTATTCATGGTGCGCACAGAGTAATAAAACCTCCCCTTACCCTCCATCTGCACCACCACTATTGGAGAAATAACACTCTGTCCGTTGTCAATATGTAAAATATTTATATAGGACATATGAAGGCTATAGCTGTGTTTTTTAAAACTAAAGCGTGATTAATAGAAATCTTTAAGTCCCTGTCCCTGCTAACGGCGCACTGAATCTAATTAAAGTCACACGGGGAAACAAATGAATTTCACTGAGATGCATTAAAGAGGGGGGGGGGGGGTTTATTTAGCATTTAGCTCCAAGTCTGGCTCCATCAGAGCCCAATCAATACACAGTGATGACACCGGACTACATTACCCAGAAACCAACACAGCTCACGACAGAATGATGGAGAAGAATGAACCAAAACGTGATAATATCAGTATGTAGTGTCTCTACTTTAAAGAGTCCTCTCCTGCTGATGTTCAGGTGTATATCAGTATGTCGTGTCTCTACTTTAAAGAGTCCTCTCCTGCTGATGTTCAGTGTATATCAGTATGTAGTGTCTCTACTTTAAAGAGTCCTCTCCTGCTGATGTTCAGGTGTATATCAGTATGTAGTGTCTCTACTTTAAAGAGTCCTCTCCTGCTGATGTTCAGGTGTATATCAGTATGTAGTGTCTCTACTTTTAAAGAGTCCTCTCCTGCTGATGTTCAGGTGTATATCAGTATGTAGTGTCTCTACTTTAAAGAGTCCTCTCCTGCTGATGTTCAGGTGTATATCTGTATGTAGTGTCTCTACTTTAAAGAGTCCTCTCCTGCTGATGTTCAGGTGTATATCAGTATGTAGTGTCTCTACTTTAAAGAGTCCTCTCCTGCTGATGTTCAGGTGTATATCAGTATGTAGTGTCTCTACTTTAAAGAGTCCTCTCCTGCTGATGTCCAGGTGTATATCAGTATGTAGTGTCTCTACTTTAAAGAGTCCTCTCCTGCTGATGTTCAGGTGTATATCAGTATGTAGCGTCTCTACTTTAAAGAGTCCTCTCCTGCTGATGTTCAGGTGTATATCAGTATGTAGTGTCTCTACTTTAAAGAGTCCTCTCCTGCTGATGTTCAGGTGTATATCAGTATGTAGTGTCTCTACTTTAAAGAGTCCTCTCCTGCTGATGTTCAGGTGTATATCAGTATGTAGTGTCTCTACTTTAAAGAGTCCTCTCCTGCTGATGTTCAGGTGTTTATCAGTAAGTAGTGTCTCTACTTTAAAGAGTCCTCTCCTGCTGATGTTCAGGTGTATATCAGTATGTAGTGTCTCTACTTTAAAGAGTCCTCTCCTGCTGATGTTCAGGTGTATATCAGTATGTAGTGTCTCTACTTTAAAGAGTCCTCTCCTGCTGATGTTCAGGTGTATATCAGTATGTAGTGTCTCTACTTTAAAGAGTCCTCTCCTGCTGATGTTCAGGTGTATATCAGTATGTAGTGTCTCTACTTTAAAGAGTCCTCTCCTGCTGATGTTCAGGTGTATATCAGTATGTAGTGTCTCTACTTTAAAGAGTCCTCTCCTGCTGATGTTCAGGTGTATATCAGTATGTAGTGTCTCTACTTTAAAGAGTCCTCTCCTGCTAATGTTCAGGTGTATATCGGTATGTAGTGTCTCTACTTTAAAGAGTCCTCTCCTGCTGATGTTCAGGTGTATATCAGTATGTAGTGTCTCTACTTTAAAGAGTCCTCTCCTGCTGATGTTCAGGTGTATATCTGTATGTAGTGTCTCTACTTTAAAGAGTCCTCTCCTGCTGATGTTCAGATGTATATCAGTATGTAGTGTCTCTACTTTAAAGAGTCCTCTCCTGCTGATGTTCAGGTGTATATCAGTATGTAGTGTCTCTCTCTACTTTAAAGAGTCCTCTCCTGCTGATGTTCAGGTGTATATCAGTATGTAGTGTCTCTACTTTAAAGAGTCCTCTCCTGCTGATGTTCAGGTGTATATCAGTATGTAATGTCTCTACTTTAAAGAGTCCTCTCCTGCTGATGTTCAGGTGTATATCAGTATGTAGTGTCTCTACTTTAAAGAGTCCTCTCCTGCTGATGTTCAGGTGTATATCAGTATGTAGTATCTCTACTTTAAAGAGTCCTCTCCTGCTGATGTTCAGGTGTATATCAGTATGTAGTGTCTCTACTTTAAAGAGTCCTCTCCTGCTGATGTTCAGGTGTATATCAGTATGTAGTGTCTCTACTTTAAAGAGTCCTCTCTGCTAATGTTCAGGTATATCAGTATGTAGTGTCTCTACTTTAAAGAGTCCTCTCCTGCTAATGTTCAGGTGTATATCAGTATGTAGTGTCTCTACTTTAAAGAGTCCTCTCCTGCTGATGTTCAGGTGTATATCAGTATGTAGTGTCTCTACTTTAAAGAGTCCTCTCCTGCTGATGTCCAGGTGTTTATCAGTATGTAGTGTCTCTACTTTAAAGAGTCCTCTCCTGCTAATGTTCAGGTGTATATCAGTATGTAGTGTCTCTACTTTAAAGAGTCCTCTCCTGCTGATGTTCAGGTGTATATCAGTATGTAGTGTCTCTACTTTAAAGAGTCCTCTCCTGCTGATGTCCAGGTGTTTATCAGTATGTAGTGTCTCTACTTTAAAGAGTCCTCTCCTGCTGATGTTCAGGTGTATATCAGTATGTAGTGTCTCTACTTTAAAGAGTCCTCTCCTGCTGATGTTCAGGTGTATATCAGTATGTAGTGTCTCTACTTTAAAGAGTCCTCTCCTGCTGATGTTCAGGTGTATATCAGTATGTAGTGTCTCTACTTTAAAGAGTCCTCTCCTGCTGATGTTCAGGTGTATATCAGTATGTAGTGTCTCTACTTTAAAGAGTCCTCTCCTGCTGATGTTCAGGTGTATATCAGTATGTAGTGTCTCTACTTTAAAGAGTCCTCTCCTGCTGATGTTCAGGTGTATATCAGTATGTAGTGTCTCTACTTTAAAGAGTCCTCTCCTGCTGATGTTCAGGTGTATATCAGTATGTAGTGTCTCTACTTTAAAGAGTCCTCTCCTGCTGATGTTCAGGTGTATATCAGTATGTAGTGTCTCTACTTTAAAGTCCTCTCCTGCTGATGTTCAGGTGTATATCAGTATGTAGTATCTCTACTTTAAAGAGTCCTCTCCTGCTGATGTTCAGGTGTATATCAGTATGTAGTGTCTCTACTTTAAAGAGTCCTCTCCTGCTGATGTTCAGGTGTATATCAGTATGTAGTGTCTCTACTTTAAAGAGTCCTCTCCTGCTGATGTTCAGGTGTATATCAGTATGTAGTGTCTCTACTTTAAAGAGTCCTCTCCTGCTGATGTTCAGGTGTATATCAGTATGTAGTGTCTCTACTTTAAAGAGTCCTCTCCTGCTGATGTTCAGGTGTATATCAGTATGTAGTGTCTCTACTTTAAAGAGTCCTCTCCTGCTGATGTTCAGGTGTATATCAGTATGTAGTGTCTCTACTTTAAAGAGTCCTCTCCTGCTGATGTTCAGGTGTATATCAGTATGTAGTGTCTCTACTTTAAAGAGTCCTCTCCTGCTGATGTTCAGGTGTATATCAGTATGTAGTGTCTCTACTTTAAAGAGTCCTCTCCTGCTGATGTTCAGGTGTATATCAGTATGTAGTGTCTCTACTTTAAAGAGTCCTCTCCTGCTGATGTTCAGGTGTATATCAGTATGTAGTGTCTCTACTTTAAAGAGTCCTCTCCTGCTGATGTTCAGGTGTATATCAGTATGTAGTATCTCTACTTTAAAGAGTCCTCTCCTGCTGATGTTCAGGTGTATATCAGTATGTAGTGTCTCTACTTTAAAGAGTCCTCTCCTGCTGATGTTCAGGTGTATATCAGTATGTAGTGTCTCTACTTTAAAGAGTCCTCTCCTGCTAATGTTCAGGTGTATATCAGTATGTAGTGTCTCTACTTTAAAGAGTCCTCTCCTGCTAATGTTCAGGTGTATATCAGTATGTAGTGTCTCTACTTTAAAGAGTCCTCTCCTGCTGATGTTCAGGTGTATATCAGTATGTAGTGTCTCTACTTTAAAGAGTCCTCTCCTGCTGATGTCCAGGTGTTTATCAGTATGTAGTGTCTCTACTTTAAAGAGTCCTCTCCTGCTAATGTTCAGGTGTATATCAGTATGTAGTGTCTCTACTTTAAAGAGTCCTCTCCTGCTGATGTTCAGGTGTATATCAGTATGTAGTGTCTCTACTTTAAAGAGTCCTCTCCTGCTGATGTCCAGGTGTTTATCAGTATGTAGTGTCTCTACTTTAAAGAGTCCTCTCCTGCTGATGTCCAGGTGTATATCAGTATGTAGTATCTCTACTTTAAAGAGTCCTCTCCTGCTGATGTTCAGGTGTATATCAGTATGTGTGTCTCTACTTTAAAGAGTCCTCTCCTGCTGATGTTCAGGTGTATATCAGTATGTAGTGTCTCTACTTTAAAGAGTCCTCTCCTGCTGATGTTCAGGTGTATATCAGTATGTAGTGTCTCTACTTTAAAGAGTCCTCTCCTGCTGATGTTCAGGTGTATATCAGTATGTAGTATCTCTACTTTAAAGAGTCCTCTCCTGCTAATGTTCAGGTGTATATCAGTATGTAGTGTCTCTACTTTAAAGAGTCCTCTCCTGCTGATGTTCAGGTGTATATCAGTATGTAGTGTCTCTACTTTAAAGAGTCCTCTCCTGCTGATGTTCAGGTGTATATCAGTATGTAGTATCTCTACTTTAAAGAGTCCTCTCCTGCTAATGTTCAGGTGTATATCAGTATGTAGTGTCTCTACTTTAAAGAGTCCTCTCCTGCTGATGTTCAGGTGTATATCAGTATGTAGTGTCTCTACTTTAAAGAGTCCTCTCCTGCTGATGTCCAGGTGTTTATCAGTATGTAGGGTCTCTACTTTAAAGAGTCCTCTCCTGCTGATGTTCAGGTGTATATCAGTATGTAGTGTCTCTACTTTAAAGAGTCCTCTCCTGCTGATGTTCAGGTGTATATCAGTATGTAGTGTCTCTACTTTAAAAGAGTCCTCTCCTGCTGATGTCCAGGTGTTTATCAGTATGTAGTGTCTCTACTTTAAAGTCCTCTCCTGCTAATGTTCAGGTGTATATCAGTATGTAGTGTCTCTACTTTAAAGAGTCCTCTCCTGCGATGTTCAGGTGTATATCAGTATGTAGTCCTCTACTTTAAAGAGTCCTCTCCTGCTGATGTCCAGGTGTTTATCAGTATGTAGTGTCTCTACTTTAAAGAGTCCTCTCCTGCTGATGTTCAGGTGTATATCAGTATGTAGTGTCTCTACTTTAAAGAGTCCTCTCCTGCTGATGTTCAGGTGTATATCAGTAGTATGTCTCTACTTTAAGAGTCCTCTCCTGCTGATGTTCAGGTGTATATCAGTATGTAGTGTCTCTACTTTAAAGAGTCCTCTCCTGCTGATGTTCAGGTGTATATCAGTATGTAGTGTCTCTACTTTAAAGAGTCCTCTCCTGCTGATGTTCAGGTGTATATCAGTATGTAGTGTCTCTACTTTAAAGAGTCCTCTCCTGCTGATGTTCAGGTGTATATCAGTATGTAGTGTCTCTACTTTAAAGAGTCCTCTCCTGCTGATGTTCAGGTGTATATCAGTATGTAGTGTCTCTACTTTAAAGAGTCCTCTCCTGCTGATGTTCAGGTGTATATCAGTATGTAGTGTCTCTACTTTAAAGAGTCCTCTCCTGCTGATGTTCAGGTGTATATCAGTATGTATATCTCTACTTTAAAGAGTCCTCTCCTGCTGATGTTCAGGTGTAATCAGTATGTAGTGTCTCTACTTTAAAGAGTCCTCTCCTGCTGATGTTCAGTGTATATCAGTATGTAGTGTCTCTACTTTAAAGAGTCCTCTCCTGCTAATGTTCAGGTGTATATCAGTATGTAGTGTCTCTACTTTAAAGAGTCCTCTCCTGCTAATGTTCAGGTGTATATCAGTATGTAGTGTCTCTACTTTAAAGAGTCCTCTCCTGCTGATGTTCAGTGTATATCAGTATGTAGTGTCTCTACTTTAAAGAGTCCTCTCCTGCTGATGTCCAGGTGTTTATCAGTATGTAGTGTCTCTACTTTAAAGAGTCCTCTCCTGCTAATGTTCAGGTGTATATCAGTATGTAGTGTCTCTACTTTAAAGAGTCCTCTCCTGCTGATGTTCAGTGTATATCAGTATGTAGTGTCTCTACTTTAAAGAGTCCTCTCCTGCTGATGTCCAGGTGTTTATCAGTATGTAGTGTCTCTACTTTAAAGAGTCCTCTCCTGCTGATGTCCAGGTGTATATCAGTATGTAGTATCTCTACTTTAAAGAGTCCTCCTCCTGCTGATGTTCAGGTGTATATCAGTATGTAGTGTCTCTACTTTAAAGAGTCCTCTCCTGCTGATGTTCAGGTGTATATCAGTATGTAGTGTCTCTACTTTAAAGAGTCCTCTCCTGCTGATGTTCAGGTGTATATCAGTATGTAGTGTCCTCTACTTTAAAGGTCCTCTCCTGCTGATGTTCAGGTGTATATCAGTATGTAGTATCTCTACTTTAAAGAGTCCTCTCCTGCTAATGTTCAGGTGTATATCAGTATGTAGTGTCTCTACTTTAAAGAGTCCTCTCCTGCTGATGTTCAGGTGTATATCAGTATGTAGTGTCTCTACTTTAAAGAGTCCTCTCCTGCTGATGTTCAGGTGTATATCAGTATGTAGTATCTCTACTTTAAAGAGTCCTCTCCTGCTAATGTTCAGGTGTATCAGTATGTAGTGTCTCTCTACTTTAAAGAGTCCTCTCCTGCTGATGTTCGGTGTATATCAGTATGTAGTGTCTCTACTTTAAAGAGTCCTCTCCTGCTGATGTCCAGGTGTTTATCAGTATGTAGGGTCTCTACTTTAAAGAGTCCTCTCCTGCTGATGTTCAGGTGTATATCAGTATGTAGTCTCTCTACTTTAAAGAGTCCTCTCCTGCTGATGTTCAGGTGTATATCAGTATGTAGTGTCTCTACTTTAAAGAGTCCTCTCTGCTGATGTTCAGGTGTTTATCAGTATGTAGTGTCTCTACTTTAAAGAGTCCTCTCCTGCTGATGTTCAGGTGTATATCAGTATGTAGTGTCTCTACTTTAAAGAGTCCTCTCCTGCTGATGTTCAGGTGTATATCAGTATGTAGTGTCTCTACTTTAAAGAGTCCTCTCCTGCTGATGTTCAGGTGTTTATCAGTATGTAGTGTCTCTACTTTAAAGAGTCCTCTCCTGCTGATGTTCAGGTGTATATCAGTATGTAGTGTCTCTACTTTAAAGAGTCCTCTCCTGCTGATGTTCAGGTGTATATCAGTATGTAGTGTCTCTACTTTAAAGAGTCCTCTCTGCTGATGTTCAGGTGTATATCAGTATGTAGTGTCTCTACTTTAAAGAGTCCTCTCCTGCTGATGTTCAGGTGTATATCAGTATGTAGTGTCTCTACTTTAAAGAGTCCTCTCCTGCTGATGTTCAGGTGTATATCAGTATGTAGTGTCTCTACTTTAAAGAGTCCTCTCCTGCTGATGTTCAGGTGTATATCAGTATGTAGTGTCTCTACTTTAAAGAGTCCTCTCCTGCTGATGTTCAGGTGTATATCAGTATGTGTGTCTCTACTTTAAGAGTCCTCTCCTGCTGATGTTCAGGTGTATATCAGTATGTAGTGTCTCTACTTTAAAGAGTCCTCTCCTGCTGATGTTCAGGTGTATATCAGTATGTAGTGTCTCTACTTTAAAGAGTCCTCTCCTGCTGATGTTCAGGTGTATATCAGTATGTAGTGTCTCTACTTTAAAGAGTCCTCTCCTGCTGATGTTCAGTGTTTATCAGTATGTAGTGTCTCTACTTTAAAGAGTCCTCTCCTGCTGATGTTCAGGTGTATATCAGTATGTAGTGTCTCTACTTTAAAGAGTCCTCTCCTGCTGATGTTCAGGTGTATATCAGTATGTAGTGTCTCTACTTTAAAGAGTCCTCTCCTGCTGATGTTCAGGTGTATATCAGTATGTAGTGTCTCTACTTTAAAGAGTCCTCTCCTGCTGATGTTCAGGTGTATATCAGTATGTAGTGTCTCTACTTTAAAGAGTCCTCTCCTGCTGATGTTCAGGTGTATATCAGTATGTAGTGTCTCTACTTTAAAGAGTCCTCTCCTGCTGATGTTCAGGTGTATATCAGTATGTAGTGTCTCTACTTTAAAGAGTCCTCTCCTGCTGATGTTCAGGTGTATATCAGTATGTAGTGTCTCTACTTTAAAGAGTCCTCTCCTGCTGATGTTCAGGTGTATATCAGTATGTAGTGTCTCTACTTTAAAGAGTCCTCTCCTGCTGATGTTTTCAGGTGTATATCAGTATGTAGTGTCTCTACTTTAAAGAGTCCTCTCCTGCTGATGTTCAGGTGTATATCAGTATGTAGTGTCTCTACTTTAAAGAGTCCTCTCCTGCTGATGTTCAGGTGTATATCAGTATGTAGTGTCTCTACTTTAAAGAGTCCTCTCCTGCTGATGTTCAGGTGTTTATCAGTATGTAGTGTCTCTACTTTAAAGAGTCCTCTCCTGCTGATGTTCAGGTGTATATCAGTATGTAGTGTCTCTACTTTAAAGAGTCCTCTCCTGCTGATGTTCAGTGTATATCAGTATGTAGTGTCTCTACTTTAAAGAGTCCTCTCTGCTGATGTTCAGGTGTATATCAGTATGTAGTGTCTCTACTTTAAAGAGTCCTCTCCTGCTGATGTTCAGGTGTATATCAGTATGTAGTGTCTCTACTTTAAAGAGTCCTCTCCTGCTGATGTTCAGGTGTATATCAGTAGTAGTGTCTCTACTTTAAAGAGTCCTCTCCTGCTGATGTTCAGGTGTATATCAGTATGTAGTGTCTCTACTTTAAAGAGTCCTCTCCTGCTGATGTTCAGTGTATATCAGTATGTAGTGTCTCTACTTTAAAGAGTCCTCTCCTGCTGATGTTCAGGTGTATATCAGTATGTAGTGTCTCTACTTTAAAGAGTCCTCTCCTGCTGATGTTCAGGTGTATATCAGTATGTAGTGTCTCTACTTTAAAGAGTCCTCTCCTGCTGATGTTCAGGTGTATATCAGTATGTAGTGTCTCTACTTTAAAGAGTCCTCTCCTGCTGATGTTCAGGTGTATATCAGTATGTAGTGTCTCTACTTTAAAGAGTCCTCTCCTGCTGATGTTCAGGTGTATATCAGTATGTAGTGTCTCTACTTTAAAGAGTCCTCTCCTGCTGATGTTCAGGTGTATATCAGTATGTAGTGTCTCTACTTTAAAGAGTCCTCTCCTGCTGATGTTCAGGTGTATATCAGTATGTAGTGTCTCTACTTTAAAGAGTCCTCTCCTGCTGATGTTCAGGTGTATATCAGTATGTAGTGTCTCTACTTTAAAGAGTCCTCTCTAACAGCACTAACACCTATAGAAAACAATAAAAAGGGAATAAAGCATCGACGTCAATTTCTATTCAACTCTAATTAAATAAATTGATAAATCAAAGATAATTTAACAGATTCTCGCACGAAAAACATTCTTGATTTCTCAGTAATCATTTTTATAATTGTTTATCTTCTAATAATATAACAACAACAACCTCTCTCTCTCCCCTTTAATGTTATCCCTCACACTGTCAGCCCTGAACCCCCCCCCGCCCCCTACTCCTCCATCTTGTTATTTTTTTCTCAGAATCACAGCTGCTCTGTTTCCACGGTAACAGAAGACCACCGGGAAGAAAGGAAATCAGCTTCAGCACCAGCAATGACACACACACGCGCACACCACACACACCACACACACCACACACACACACACAGAGAGAGAGAGAGAGAGAGAGAGAGAGAGAGAGAGAGAGAGAGAGAGAGAGAGAGAGAGAGAGAGAGAGAGAGAGAGGTAAAAGAGACGTGAGGATTGTGTGAGAGACACACACACACACACACACACACACACACACACACACACACACACACACAGAGAGAGACACACACAAACACACAGACATTATTAAACAATTATAAAGATTGTAAAAATTATTATTTATTTTTAAAGTTAATAAAAACGATTCTTCACGGAAAGAAATATGTTGAATAAAAGTCCGGAAAGCTTTTCTGTCTCTCGGCTCGTTCTTCTGTCACATTTTCTTTCTCTGTGATTGGCTGCAGACTGTAATAGAGGCCTGTGATTGGCTGATGCAGACCTAGTGTAATGTGTGCAGATTTCAACTGGATTATTAATTCTTCAGCACGGCCGCGGGACACGTCTAATTCCTAGATATTGATCCTACCCCAGAGCTACAGATGCTAAGCTAATTAGCCTCGCTCAATCTAATCTGTGCCGATGTCTCTCAGCTAATGGACAATAATTAGCACCATTGATTCTCCACACAGTGGGGGGGGGTTAACCTCCAACTCTACGACATATAGAACGGGGCAGAAACAGCATTTCCTGACTGAGTGTTTTCAGACGGATCAGATTTCACTCTGTTTCTGTGCAACGTGCTTCAGTCTGGAAGAGATGCAGGTCTTGGATATAATTGTATGTAAAATGTGGTTCTTGCACCAATGAACTCTTGGCTTGTTCACCTTTTCAGGTCTTCACAAACTCTACACAAGTTCATTTGGATCGTGCAAACTCTTGCTTCTACTTCTTCCCTGAAAATCTCAGAATTATGACTTTTTTCATCAGAAGAAAGTCAGAATTTTTAGATTTCAGTAAAGTCCAAATGTTCAGAGAAAAAGTCAGAATTTTTTTTATTTTGAATAAAGTCAGAATTCTGAGATTTCTGGAAAAAAGTCAGAATTTATAATTGTAACTCCCTTTTAAGCTGTAAACGTGCTTAAAAAAGTGTTCAGAGAAAGTCCAATTTTTGAATTTGGGAAAAAAGTCAGAATTTGAATTTTGGAAAAAAGTCTGAATATTTCTGATGAAGGCAGTACATGGGTCAGATCTGCCCCAACAGGACGGAGGGTTAAGCTTCAAAACACGACGACAGCACTCTGTTGGTGTACTGGAGCTCCGGCTGATTTATTTCATGCAAACACTCCGACACCCAGGAGAGGCTCGGAGCCGTTAGAGCGGCGGCATTAAGACGTGAAATTAGTCCGGCACACAGCTGGAGGAGATTCAATTAATCAGAGCGCTCACACACAGGAACAACAATCAGTCTCCTACATGTACTTCATTAAGGCACTTTAAAGGCTCCATGTGTGCTTGTAGCCTCTCTTTGTGTCAGGGAAATAAATAGTTATTTTGTCCTGCACTGAGGCTGATTGATGAAGAGAGCGCAGAGACGTGTGATGAATCGCTTCAGATATCGTGTTCACAGGAAGAGGGAAAGTTACTCGCCTGTTTGCTGCTTCATTTAAAAACTGTTTCCTTGACTGATCAATAAGAAAACTGGTGTGATCAGTTGCTCTGAGCTCCAGGAGTTCTGTGAGCATGCATCCTTCAAATCATCTGGAAATGTGAGAAGTATCCACCGGTGGAAGAGGAACTAAAGAGCTGGTCTCATGAACCACAGGAAGAGGAACAGACTCTTTTCAGCTTTTCAGGTCTGAACAAACTCTGCACTAATTACTTTATATCATACAAACTACTGCTTTTACTTTTCAAAAAATTCTGACTTTTTCTAAATTTCTTCCTGAAAATCTCAGAATTCTGACTTTTTTTAAAAACGAAAAGAAATTGGACTTTTTTCCAGAAAATCTCAAAATCCCGATTTTTTTCAAAAATTCAGACAAAATTCTGAAAAGTTGACTTTTGCTGAAAATCTGAACATTTTGACTTTCTTCTGAAAATCTGTTATTCTGAGCAAAAAGTCATAATTCTGGAAAAAGTCTGCATTTTTTGAAATCTTTGAACAAAGTCAGATTTTTTTTAATTTATGAAAGAAATCTGAATTCTGAGATTTTCGGGAACAAGTTGATTGTATGGGAGAGAAACTCTGTCAGAAGGGAACACAGGAATGTTATCCTTTGCAGACCATTTACTAACACCTATATATTCCTTCCTGAAGGAGAGGGAGCTCCGCAGAGAGCAGGAAAGGTTTCTTTAATCAAACGTTACACTTTCAACTCGACTCGACGCTGCAGAACGAACGCTCACAAACTCTACCGACCGGAGGACAGAAAGTCATAATGAAGAGAGGCAGGAGGACCTGGATCAATGCACGTCAATGGGTCGCATTACACCAGGAAGGATGAAGGATGAGAGGAGGAGAGGAGAGGAGGAGGCCAAAAATAAACTCAGCGATGGAGGAAGAACTCCACCAACAGGAGAAGAGTTGTCCTCAGAGGACGACATGCAGTGGGCTTTAGTGTCAGACGTTTCTTTGTAAATCATTTATTATAGATAACGAGGGAGATAACGGGAGGAAACAAGAGGAGCAAATGACAGGAGGAAACAAGAGGAGCAAATGACAGGAGGAAGTCAATGAGGAAACAACACAAAGCAAACAACACAAGGAAACAAAACAAGGAAACAAAACAAGGAAACAACACAAGGAAACAACACAAGGAAACAAAACAAGGAAACAAACAAGGAAACAACACAAGGAAACAAAACAAGGAAACAACACAAGGAAACAACACAAGGAAACAACACAAGGAAACAAAACAAGGAAACAACACAAGGAAACAACACAAGGAAACAAAACAAGGAAACAACACAAGGAAACAACACAAGCAAACAACACAAGCAAACAACACAAGGAAACAAAAAAAGGAAACAACACAAGGAAACAATACAAGGAAACAACACAAGGAAACAAAACAAGGAAACAAAACAAGGAAACAACACAAGGAACAACACAAGGAAACAAAACAAGGAAACAACACAAGGAAACAAACACAAGGAAACAAAACAAGGAAACAAAACAAGGAAACAACACAAGGAAACAACAAAGGAAAACAACACAAGGAAACAAAACAAGGAAACAACACAAGGAAACAACACAAGGAAACAACTAGAGGAAACAAAACAAGGAAACAACACAAGGAAACAAAACAAGGAAACAACACAAGGAAACAAAACAAGGAAACAAAAAAGGAAACAACACAAGGAAACAAAAACAAGGAAAAACACAAGGAAACAACACAAGGAAACAAAACAAGGAAACAACACAAGCAAACAACACAAGGAAACAAAACAAGGAAACACACAAGGAAACAATACAAGGAAACAACACAAGGAAACAACACAAGGAAACAAAACAAGGAAACAAAACAAGGAAACAACACAAGGAAACAAAACAAGGAAACACACAAGGAAACAAAACAAGGAAACAAAACAAGGAAACAACACAAGGAAACAACACAAGGAAACAAAACAAGGAAACAACACAAGGAAACAAAACAAGGAAACAACACAAGGAAACAACACAAAAAACAACTAGAGGAAACAACACAAGGAAACAACACAAGGAAACAAAACAAGGAAACAACACAAGGAAACAACACAAGGAAACAAAACAAGGAAACAACACAAGGAAACAACACAAGGAAACAAAACAAGGAAACAACACAAGGAAACAAAACAAGGAAACAAAACAAGGAAACAACACAAGGAAACAACACAAGGAAACAAAACAAGGAAACAACACAAGGAAACAACACAAGGAAACAACACAAGGAAACAAAACAAGGAAACAACACAAGGAAACAAACACAATGGAAACAAAACAAGGAAACAAAACAAGGAAACAACTAGAGGAAATCACACAAAGTCTGTGTTTGTATTGAATCATTCTGTGTCCTTCCTTCACTAAGCGTCACCTGACTGAACTCCAAAGAGCAGTCGCTCTACAGACTATTCTGTTCTGTATCTCCCACATTACATTGTGTCTCGTGTGTACCCTTTCCTTTGTCTCAAAGTGTTCCACGTGAGAGGAGTCAGTGTGAGGGAAACTAAATATACGTTAACGAGTGATTTGTTATCGGGTGTCAGTGAATAGACGGAGATGCTGACTCTCATCCTTCAACGAAAGAAACACAGCAATAATCCACAGAGGATACTTTAGGATGGACATGCAGTCAGGATGAGAGAGAGAGGGAGGGGAGGGAGAGCAGGAGGAGAGAGAGAGGGAGAGGGAGAGGGAGAGCAGGAGGAGAGAAGAGGGAGAGCAGGATGAGAGAAGAGGGAGAGCAGGATGAGAGAGAGGGGAGCAGGATGAGAGAGAGAGAGCAGGATGAGAGAGAGGAGAGCAGGATGAAGAGAGAGAGAGAGAGAGCAGGATGAGAGAGAGAGAGGGAGAGCAGATGAGAGAGCAGGATGATCAATGTGACCTGCAGCAGATAAACACACACACAGAGAGGAAGGACACATGCTTTCTGTACGCAGGATGAGACAAAGTGCTTGGTGTTAGCACAAAGTGCTTCAGGTGCAAGGAGACCTTTATCTGCAAATGAAGCCGGTTTAAAGGCCCAGGATCAAATGGATCCATCGCCCTCTGACCTCCAGCAGATGAGGCTCTCTAACATCGATCACGCTTTCCTCAGAGCCAAACACCATCATCATTTGTGTCGTATCTCAAACCTTAATATGTTCACTGAGCTATTAAATGCAGCTAATCATATGGATGAGCACGTGCGTCTTTATTTGTATGACTGTGAGCTTTCTCCATATGTAACATGTGAGAGCGTCTCTTTGCTGTAGCGCTGTGCATGTCCTCGCTGATGAGTCCGCTAAGAAAGGACTTCTGACTCTGAAAGGTTCAATCTAACCACTTCTTCTGGGTCAAACACGTTCAGCCTTCCACGAAGTCTTTGTCGCTTACGATCAGATGTATAGGACTTGGTGGTCTCTTTGCTCGTGGAGTCCTATTGTCGTCCAAGGCTTATTTAGATGAATGTCAACAACAACATCTGCAGGTCAGCATCCGGCAGGTTCTCTGTGCTGACTGGATGTGAGCCGAGTCTACAGCCATGTTTCAGAGCTCACTGGGTTAGAAGGGTTTCTCCACATAGTGACGAGTCTCTCGGACCAATCTGCAGAGCTGATTTTTTTAATGTATTCTACTTGTTCATTATTAACTATTCCGAATCAGAATCAGGTTTATTTCCAGGTAGGTTGACACGTACGAGGAATTTGACTTGGTGTCATGGTGCATGCATACAAAATAACATTAAACAATATTAGAAATAATACGAAATATAGTAGAATATAGTAAAATATAGTAAGATATAGTAAAATATAGTCAGATATAGTAAAATATAGTAAGATATAGTAAAATATAGTAAAATATAGTAAGATATAGTAAGATATAGTAAAATATAGTAAGATATAGTAAAATATAGTAAAATATAGTAAAATATAGTAAGATATAGTAAGATATAGTAAGATATAGTAAAATATAGTAAGATATAGTAAAATATAGTAAGATATAGTAAGATATAGTAAAATATAGTAAGATATAGTAAAATATAGTAAGATATAGTAAGATATAGTAAGATATAGTAAAATATAGTAAGATATAGTAAAATATAGTAAAATATAGTAAGATATAGTAAGATATAGTAAGAATAGTAATATAGTAAGATATAGTCAAATATAGTAAAATATAGTAAGATATAGTAAGATATAGTAAGATATAGTAAAATATAGTAAGATATAGTAAAATATAGTAAAATATAGTAAGATATAGTAAAATATAGTAAGATATAGTAAAAATATAGTAAGATATAGTAAAATATAGTAAAATATAGTAAGATATAGTAAATATAGTAAAATATAGTAAGATATAGTAAAAAATATAGTAAGATATAGTAAGATATAGTAAAATATAGTAAGATATAGTAAGATATAGTAAGATATAGTAAAATATAGTAAGATATAGTAAGAATAGTAAAATATAGTAAGATATAGTAAAATATAGTAAAATATAGTAAGATATAGTAAAATATAGTCAATATAGTAAAATATAGTAAGATATAGTCAAATATAGTAAAATATAATAAGATATAGTCAAATATAGTAAAATATAGAAAGATATAGTAAGATATAGTAAAATATAGCAGTATTTACACAAATAGAATGGAATATAAAGGACTTTGGCAGTAATAAAGAAAAGAAAACGAAATGAGTAGAAGTGGGAGGGCAGCAAGCATCTTATACAGAGCAATCCCTCCCGTGAGCACATCACTGTTTGGTGGAAACTTGAGTGAGAAAGCAGCAGGTACTCTCCACCCCTTTCCTTCATGGAGACACAACAGACGCCCGTTGATTGGAGTGGCTCGCTGCCTACGCCCTGTTTTATTAGAAAGATAGAGATGTATATCTGAGGATGACTCAGCTGCAGGACGTCCATCAACACACAGACGGTGCTCTCACCCCCCGATCAATACCATCATGTGTGGACTCCATAATGGCCGCGGTAATGCAGCGAGGTTAAAGAAGAGTCTCCATGTTCTCCATCGCAGAAACGCTTTATCACTCAGGCCATAAACCGATGCTGCAGTAACCCCTAAGCACTCAGGAGGAAACCCTCTGCACCTGTGTGCGGACATGATATGCATTAGAGTTAACACTGGGTATGAGATAGCTTCTCTTGTCTCCTCTGCATGCTGCTGCAGTTTGCTGACGCAGCAATAACATCAGGAAACATCACTGACTCTCATCCATTCCTCTGAACCCCGACCTGACATCGCCTCCATCACGCGCAGCGAGACAGAGCGCCACAAAGTGCTGAGCCGTGCATATTAACCAGAGGGAATCAATCAGGAGGAGAACACCGGGAATACTCAAACAGGAAGGGGAGACAACGAGGGAGACAACGAGGGAGGACACTAGAGGAGGAAACTAGAGGGTTGACTGTGGCGTTGGCGTAGTGGTTAGTGCGTTGGTTTTGACGTCTCGTGAGTAATGTGCAGTACCGGAGTCCAACAGAGAGGCAGCAGCTGACTGCAGTAGCCTGCGCACTGCGTAGCCTTCCCTGCCCTGAAGAAGAAGTGATCCTTCGTTAGCGTGAAGAGTCTGCTTTATGCGCGCCGTAGCAGTAGCCCGCTGCGAGGCTCCGGCGACTTAACAGTGCATGAGCGTGCAAAGTAGAAGTACTGACTAAACTTCTTTACTCAAGTCAAAGTAAAGAGGCTTTGAAATGTTACTTCAGTAAAAAGTACCCATAACTAGCAGCTGTTTTAAAGAGTACCTGACCTCCCTTTATATTAATAGAACAATAATGTCATTGTTAGCTAATGAATGTTTCCATGCTGAACAACGGCAAGATGACAACGTTTCATTGGTCCCTCTTCTTTAGAGAAGACCAGGAAATGATGGATACACGGATCGTGTTCAAATCAATAGGCAGCAATGACTCTAAAGAATAATGATCACGCCACCAAACACACATTCAAACTAAAGGAACCAGCCTGTTTGGGAAATGTGAGAAGTACAAAGTACAGGTATTGGGTTCAACATGTGAGAAGTAGAAAGTACAGGTATTTGGGTTCAACATGTAAGAAGTAGAAAGTACAGGTATTTGGGTTCAACATGTAAGAAGTAGAAAGTACAGGTTTTGTTCAACATGTAAGAAGTAGAAAGTACAGGTATTTGTGTTCAACATGTAAGAAGTAGAAAGTACAGGTATTTGTGTTCAACATGTAAGAAGTAGAAAGTACAGGTATTTGGGTTCAACATGTAAGAAGTAGAAAGTACAGGTATTTGGGTTCAACATGTAAGAAGTAGAAAGTACAGGTATTGGGTTCAACATGTAAGAAGTAGAAAGTACAGGTATGGGTTCAACATGTAAGAAGTAGAAAGTACAGGTATTTGGGTTCAAAGTGTAAGAAGTCAAAGTAAAAAGTCGTCAGAAAAATAAGTAGTGAGTAAAGTACTGATACCAGAAACATGTTCTTAAAGTGGACTATCATGCTATATTTGATAACATATTGTAGGACCATACCTATATAAGGCATATTTATATATATTTTTTTTCAAAATACCAAACAGATCATGCATTTAGCCATGCCTCATTTCGGTCAATTTGACATTTTTTAGCTCTGTTCTAGCAAGGGCTGATTCTGTGAGAACAGCACCACCTACAGGCCTGGCATATGTACTACAGCGTCTCCAGCGCTTTCGAACGGCAATGGCCGTGGCTGTCTCCTCCTGATTGGTGGAGTTGGCCCAATAGCCGTAGCGCCACCGTCCTGACGTCAGGACAGTGTTCAAATCTGGATCAGTTTTTATCAGATCCGTTGCAGCCCCTTTTTTAGAGATTTGGGTATGGAGGAAAATAGAGAGGGTTGTGTTTTCTGACACTTGGTGAGTTCCCTGGAACACCGGGGACACATATTCATGTAGAAAAAGACGTGCACAAGTGC
>JAAOOA010001016.1:152500-157500 GCA_012861695.1 Trematomus loennbergii
GCTACTACTACTGCTACTACCACTACTACTACTGCTTGCTATTGCTACTACTACTACTACTACTACTACCAGTACTACTACTACTGCTTGCTACTGCTACTATACTACTACTACTACTGCTACTACTGCTACTACCACTACTACTACTGCTTGCTACTGCTACTACTACTACTACTACCACTACTACTACTACTGCTTGCTACTGCTACTACTACTACTGCTTGCTACTACTACTACTACTACTTGCTACTGCTACTACTACTACTACTGCTGCTGCTTGCTACTGCTACTACTACTACTTGCTACTGCTACTACTACTACTGCTGCTTGCTACTACTACTACTACTACTACTACTACTACTGCTAATATCACAGCCGCCTGAAATGTTTCTGGTGAAATAAACTCACCTGGCAGTCTCAGGTTGACGACTCGATCGAAGAGATTCTTCTCGGCCGTCACTCGGTTCAACACTGGTTCAGCAGCTGCATACGGACAGGTGAGAGAAGGACAGGTGAGAGAAGGACAGGTGAGAGAAGGACAGGTGAATTAGAAATGCTAAAATGAGCTGAAATGATATGAGGTCACGAGGTAACAGCAGGCCTATGAGAGAAAAGTGAATCTTCTTACAGATGCTTTTACATCTTGTGGTGCGTTTAACCTGAGTCCAGGTGTGTTTAACCTGAGTCCAGGTGTGTTTTACCTGAGTCCAGGTGTGTTTAACCTGAGTCCAGGTGTGTTTAACCTGAGTCCAGGTGTTTTAACCTGAGTCAGGTGTGTTTTACCTGAGTCCAGGTGTGTTTAACCTGAGTCCAGGTGTGTTTTACCTGAGTCCAGGGTGTGTTTAACCTGAGTCCAGGTGTGTTTAACCTGAGTCCAAGTGACTGAGTCCAGGGTGTTTAACCTGAGTCCAGGTGTGTTTAACCTGAGTCCAGGTGCGTTAACCTGAGTCCAGGTGTGTTTTACCTGAGTCCAGGTGTGTTTAACCTGAGTCCAGGTGTGTTTAACCTGAGTCCAGGTGCGTTAACCTGAGTCCAGGTGTGTTTTACCTGAGTCCAGGTGTGTTTAACCTGAGTCCAGGTGCGTTAACCTGAGTCCAGGTGTGTTTTACCTGAGTCCAGGTGTGTTTAACCTGAGTCCAGGTGTGTTTAACCTGAGTCCAGGTGACCTGAGTCCAGGTGTGTTTAACCTCTGAGTCCAGGTGTGTTTTACCTGAGTCCAGACCTGAGTCCAGGTGTGTTTAACCTGAGTCCAGGTGTGTTTAACCTGAGTCCAGGTGTGTTTAACCTGAGTCCAGGTGTGTTTAACCTGAGTCCAGGTGACCTGAGTCCAGGTGCGTTTTACCTGAGTCCAGGTGTGTTTAACCTGAGTCCAGGTGCGTTAACCTGAGTCCAGGTGTGTTTTACCTGAGTCCAGGTGTGTTTAACCTGAGTCCAGGTGTGTTTAACCTGAGTCCAGGTGACCTGAGTCCAGGTGTGTTTAACCTGAGTCCAGGTGTGTTTAACCCTGAGTCCAGGTGCGTTAACCTGAGTCCAGGTGCGTTTAACCTGAGTCCAGGTGTGTTAACCTGAGTCCAGGTGTGTTTAACCTGAGTCCAGGTGTGTTTAAACCTGAGTCCAGGTGACCTGAGTCCAGGTGTGTTTTACCTGAGTCCAGGTGTGTTTAACCTGAGTCCAGGTGTTGTTTAACCTGAGTCCAGGTGACCTGAGTCCATGTGTGTTTACCTGAGTCCAGGTGTGTTTAACCTGAGTCCAGGTGTGTTTAACTTGAGTCCAGGTGACCTGAGTCCAGTGTGTTTTACCTGAGTCCAGGTGTGTTTAACCTGAGTCCAGGTGTGTTTTACCTGAGTCCAGGTGCGTTAACCTGAGTCCAGGTGTGTTTAACCTGAGTCCAGGTGAACCTGAGTCCAGGTGCGTTAACTGAGTCCAGGTGTGTTTAACCTGAGTCCAGGTGACCTGAGTCCAGGTGTGTTTAACCTGAGTCCAGGTGCGTTAAACCTGAGTCAGGTGTGTTTAACCTGAGTCCAGGTGTGTTTAACCTGAGTCCAGGTGTGTTTAACCGAGTCCAGGTGTGTTTAACCTGAGTCCAGGTGGGTTTATCTGAGTCAAGAGGCCTGTACTACGAATCCAGCTTAATAGCTTTAAACTCCGCACACGGAGCTCTGATTGGTCAGCAGGCGGTGCTTTCACTGAGTTGATCTCTTAGCCTGCAACCTAACCTGCTCCGGAGGAGGTTAGCCGCTCAGCATCAGTTACCATGGAGATCTAGCCCGCTAAAAAGAGAACCAGCGTCGTAGGACCGGAAAGCCCGAGATTACCCTGAAGTCAGCTCAGAGAACATCCGGCTTCGTAGTGCAGGCCTCAGGTGTGTTTACCTGAGCGAGTCTCCGCAGCAGCAGCTCTGCAGACGGTCGGGTCCAGTCCAGGAAGATCTCAGGAAACCAGAGTCACCGTCATCTCCAGAACCCGGAGCAGACTGACGGACAGATCAAAGCACGTGGCACACACCTGCGCACACACACACACACACACACACCACACAACACACACACACACACACACACACACCACACAACACACACACACACACACACACACACCACACACACACACACCACACACCAACACCACACACACACACACCACACACACACACACACACACACACACACAACACACACACACACAACACCACACACCACACACACACACATCTTAATTAACATATTACGTTTTGGATGATAGTCACATGTCAGATTTCCCTGTAGCATTTAATTGGTTTGATCGTTAGTGATGTTATTGACCTTCAGCTGACGAGTGTCCACAAAGTTCCTCTCTGGACGCTCTGCAGCCTGCTGGATCTGAAACAGGAAGATACAGGTATTATGATATGTGTTTACAGTCATACCAACAACAACAACAATAATAATAATGACAATAACACCCACCTCTTGGATCATGCCGATGAACTCGCTGAAGGCCCAGTTGAGCTGGTTCAAGACGCTGTTCAGGAACGAGGCGGCCATTTCTTTATCGACGCTCAGCAGCTAGCTCGCCATGTGTCTCTGAAGCAGCAGCGAGGGGCACGGCTCTGCACCAATCAGAGGAGAGGGGGGAGAGGAGGACCAATCAGAGAGGAGGAAAAGACAAGGTGAACAGAGAGTCCACAGAAGAAGAAGAAGTCCTGGGTATCACTGTCCACTGATATTTATTTAGTTTTTACTTTATTATTTCCCCTCTAGAGAGGGACAAGAGAGGGACAGGAGAGGGACATGAGAGGGACATGAGAGGGACGAGAGAGGGACGAGAGAGGGACATGAGAGGGACGAGAGAGGGACGAGAGGGACAGGAGAGGGACATGAAGGGACAAGAGAGGGACAGAGAGGGACATGAGAGGGACGAGAGAGGGACAGGAGAGGGACATGAGAGGGACAAGAGAGGGACATGAGAGGGACGAGAGAGGGACGAGAGAGGGACAAGAGAGGGACATGAGAGGGACGAGAGAGGGACAGGAGAGGGACAGGAGAGGGACATGAGAGGGACAAGAGAGGGACATGAGAGGGACATGAGAGGGACAGGAGAGGGACAGGAGAGGGACATGAGAGGGACAGGAGAGGGACAGGAGAGGGACAGGAGAGGGACAAGAGAGGGACAAGAGAGTGACAGGAGAGGGACATGAGAGGGACATGAGAGGGACAGGAGAGGGACAGGAGAGGGACAAGAGAGGGACACGGATTAAAGGGGACAGAGGAAGAGCTGAGTGTTCATTAAATCCAGTGTTGTCAAGTAAATAAGTAGATTTACTCAAGTACAAGATCTAAGTACTCAGATCTTGTACTTGAGTAAAAGTATGAGTACTTCTACTTTTACTCAAGTACAAGATCTGAGTACTTCTACTTTTACTCAAGTACAAGATCTGAGTACTTATACTTTTACTCAAGTACAAGATCTGAGTACTTCTACTTTTACTCAAGAACAAGATCTGAGTACTTCTCTTTTACTCAAGTACAAGATCTGAGTACTTATACTTTTACTCAAGTACAAGATCTGAGTACTTCTACTTTACTCAAGTACAGGATCTGAGTACTTCTACTTTTACTCAAGTACAAGACCTGAGTACTTCTACTTTTACTCAAGTACAAGATCTGAGTACTTCTACTTTTACTCAAGAACAAGATCTGAGTACTTCTACTTTTACTCAAGTACAAGATCTGAGTACTTCTACTTTTACTCAAGAACAAGATCTGAGTACTTCTACTTTTACTCAAGTACAGATCTGAGTACTTCTACTTTTACTCAAGAACAAGATCTGAGTACTTAGATCTTGTAATTGAGTAAAAGTATAATACTCAGATCTTGTACTTGAGTAAAAGTATGAGTACTTCTACTTTTACTCAAGTACAAGATCTGAGTACTTAGATCTGTACTTGAGTAAAAGTATGAGTACTTCTACTTTTACTCAAGTACAAGATCTGAGTACTTAGATCTTGTACTTGAGTAAAAGTATGAGTACTTCTACTTTTACTCAAGTACAAGATCTGAGTACTTAGATCTTGTACTTGAGTAAAAGTATAAGTACTCAGATCTTGTACTTGAGTAAAAGTATGAGTACTTCTACTTTTACTCAAGTACAAGATTGAGTACTTCTACTTTTACTCAAGTACAAGATCTGAGTACTTATACTTTTACTCAAGTACAAGATCTGAGTACTTCTACTTTTACTCAAGAACAAGATCTGAGTACTTCTACTTTACTCAAGTACAAGATCTGAGTACTTATACTTTACTCAAGTACAAGATCTGAGTACTTCTACTTTTACTCAAGTACGGATCTGAGTACTTCTACTTTTACTCAAGTACAAGACCTGAGTACTTCTACTTTTACTCAAGTACAAGATCTGAGTACTTCTACTTTTACTCAAGAACAAGATCTGAGTACTTCTACTTTTACTCAAGTACAAGATCTGAGTACTTCTACTTTTACTCAAGAACAAGATCTGAGTA
>JAAOOA010001016.1:162500-165000 GCA_012861695.1 Trematomus loennbergii
CTGTTATCGTCTTCCACAAAACGTTCACATGTAAGAGGTTTATTTCTCATTCAGAACTTTGATCTCGACAGAGCTCGTTAGCGCCTCTCTCTCTCTCTCTCTCTCTCTCTCTCTCTCTCTCTCTCTCTCTCTCTCTCTCTCTCTCTCTCTCTCTCTCTCTCTCTCTCTCTCTCTCTCTATCTCTCTCTTCTCTCTCTCTCTCTCCTCTCCTCTCTCTCTCTCTCTCTCTCTCTCTCTCTCTCTCTCTCCTCCTCTCTCTCTCTCTCTCTCTCTCTCTCTCTCTCTCTCTCTCTCTCTCTCTCTCTCTCCTCTCTCTCTCTCTCTCTCTCTCTCTCTCTCTCTCTCTCTCTCTCTCTCTCTCTCTCCACACACACACACATTACAGCATAGCAGTTTAGCGTCAGCTTTTCAGCATAAAGCATTCTCACTAGCAATTTCTTCAGGAATTACATTCTCTAGTTATGTTTGCTATCCGTTCCTGTATTAAATAAACTGGAGCCGGGGCTGATGGGAAATGTAGTTTCTGAGGTTGTCTCACCCTCCAGAGGCGCACCAGGATCCAGTTGGTCTGAGCCCAGGGCCGCTGCTCGTAGGGGGCGAGCAGGTTTCTCATCATCGCCACGCGCCTGCACAAAAACACTCTGTATCAGCTCATCACAGACATCTGGGGTTCATTTTACAATTTGAACGGTGGTCTTCTGTACATCTATATTATTAAATCATTAGAAAGCTAGTAATTCATGTATAGATTATAGGGATTAACGATGCCAAAACTCACGGGACGATATTTATCGCAACATTGAAAAATAAAGAAAATTATAAATCTGATTTGTACAGCATTTAGTAGTATTTAAAATGTCAAAGTGACAGTAACAGACTGGAACAAGAACAACCAGTGCTTTCTTGCCTACTGGCACTACCAAACAAAGCAGGCATTTTCTTTGTGCCACTGCACCTCACAAATAAACACGGACATTTAATAATCAGACCCCGCAATCAAATCAAGCTTCACTTTAGTTTTTCAAGTAGCTCAACTCAAAGTCACTAACTCACTCACTCGCTCAGCATCATCAGACAGGTCTTTAGGAATGAGCATGCTCACATTTCCAGGTAGAAGCTGGGATGTTTGGGCGTTTACAAAACCCCCTGCTGTGGAGAGAAGTCTCTCGCTTGGTACTGATGTTGCTGGGACAGAGAGATATGCTCGGGCCATGGCTGCCAGCAGGGGGTCAAACTGTGCATTGTCTCTCCACCACTTCAAACACAATACAGGTGTTGCCAAGAAGGTGAGGCTCATTGACAGGGCGAGATATACATATACTGTTGGTACTTGTCAATGTCTCTAGGTATGTACATGTAGCCCTGTAAATACATGACACTAACAGGAAGCTAAGAACAAGGCTTGTTTTTCATAATAAAAGCCCAATAAAGTAACGGTACACTAACAGGAAGCTAAGAACAAGGCTTGTTTTTCATAATAAAAGCCGAAGATAGTAAATGTTTTGTTACAAAAAGCTCAGGATAAGGCTTTTTTCAAAATAAAAGCACGATGAGCGTATGATGAGGCTAGTCTTTCAAAATAAAACCCTCACAGATTAACGGTATCTCTTACAGGAGTTCTAAACAAGGCTGTTTTTCAAATAAAAGCAACATAATAATGTAACAGAAAGCTCAGGATAAGGCTTTTTTCAAAATAAAAGCACGATGAGCGTATGATGAGGCTAGTCTTTCAAAATAAAACCCTCACAGATTAACGGTATCCTTACAGGGAGTTCTAAACAAGGCTTGTTTTTCAAATAAAAGCAACATAATAAATGTAACAGAAAGCTCAGGATAAGGCTTTTTTCAAAATAAAAGCCCTAGAAAGCTACTGTACACTAACAGGAAGCTTAAGATGAGGCTAGTTTTCTAAATAAAACCTCACAGAGTAACGGTATCCTAACAGGGAGTTTTAGAGAAGGTTATTATTTCAAAATAAAAGCCCAAGAAAATAACAGTATACTAACAGGAAGCTAAGAACAAGGCTGGTTTTTCAAATAAAAGCCACAGATAGTAAATACGATGTCCTTTCGTGTTATCTGTTGTTTTATGTTCATGTTGTAACCTACTTGCTGCCATGTTGGACAGGTCTCTTTTGACGAGAGGTCAACGGGACCACCGGGTTAAATAAAGGTTTCAAGAAAAAGAATGAACCATGTCACATCGCGGTCAGTCTCACGACGGCATCGAGACATTTCTTTATGGCGATATTCGGTATATCGTTACATCCTAATAGATTATCTTAATGTTATAAAATAATAAAGTAATAGTACATTAAATCACAAACGCTTTCAATATATACAATTATTATATAGAATAATTATTCTATATATTATTCTATATATACAAGTATTAAAATAATTAATATATCGTCTACTGTGGTTTATTTTACACTTTTAACATCTTTTCATAAATATTATTAAATAATTAGAAAACTTAATAAAACAAAATATAAATTAAA
>JAAOOA010001016.1:170000-172361 GCA_012861695.1 Trematomus loennbergii
ACACACCTACACACACCCTACACACTGTACCACACACCCTACACACTGTACACACCTACACACTGTACCACACACACACCTACACACTGTACCACACACCTACACACTGTACCACACACACACTGTACCACACACACCCTACACACACCTACACACTGTACCACACACACACCTACACACTGTACACACACACACTGTACCACACACACACTGTACCACACACACACCTACACACTGTACCACACACACACCTACACACTGTACCACACACCACTGTACCACACACACCTACACACTGTACCACACACACACTGTACCACACACCTACACACTGTACACACACACCTACACACTGTACCCCACACACCTACACACTGTACCACACACACACCTACACTGTACCACACACACACCTACACACTGTACCACACACACACCTACACTGTACCACACACACACCTACACACTGTACCACACACACACCTACACACTGTACCACACACACACCTACACACTGTACCACACACACACTGTACCACACACCTACACCTGTACCACACACACACCTACACACTGTACCACACACACACCTACACACTGTACCACACACACACTGTACCACACACCTACACACTGTACCACACCACCTACACACTGTACCACACACACACTGTACCACACACCTACACACTGTACCACACACACCTACACACTGTACCACACACACACCTACACACTGTACCACACACACACCTACACTGTACCACACACACACCTACACACTGTACCACACACACACCTACACTGTACCACACACACACCTACACACTGTACCACACACACACCTACACACTGTACCACACACACCTACACACTGTACCACACACACACCTACACACTGTACCCCACACACCTACACACTGTACCCCACACACACCTACACACTGTACCACACACACACCTACACACTGTACCACACACACACCTACACACTGTACCCCACACACACCTACACACTGTACCCCACACACACCTACACACTGTACCACACACACACCTACTGTACCACACACACACCTACACACTGTACCACACACACACCTACACACTGTACCACACACCTACACACTGTACCACACACACCTACACACTGTACCACACACACCTACACTGTACCACACACACACCTACACACTGTACCCCACACACCTACACACTGTACCCCACACACACCTACACACTGTACCACACACACCTACACTGTACCACCTACACACTGTACCACACACACACCTACACTGTACCACACACACCTACACACTGTACCACACACACCTACACACTGTACCACACACACACACCTACACACTGTACCACACACACCTACACACTGTACCACACCACACTACACACTGTACCACACACACCTACACACTGTACCACACACACACTGTACCACACACACCTACACACTGTACCACACACACACCTACACACTGTACCACACACACTGTACCACACACACCTACACACTGTACCACACACACCTACACACTGTACCACACACACACCTACACACTGTACCACACACACACCTACACACTGTACCACACACACACACCTACACGCTGTACCACACACACACACCTACACACTGTACCACACACACACCTACACACTGTACCACACACACACACCTACACGCTGTACCACACACACACCTACACACTGTACCACACACACACACCTACACGCTGTACCACACACACACCTACACACTGTACCACACACACACACACTACACTGTACCACACCACACCTACACACTGTACCACACACACACCCACACTGTACACACACACCTACACACTTACCACACACACACCTACACACTGTACCACACACACACCTACACACTGTACCACACACACACCTACACGCTGTACCACACACACACCTACACACTGTACCACACACACACCACTACCTGTACCACACACACACCTACACACTGTACCACACACACACACCTACACACGTACCACACACCTACACACTGTACCACACACACACCTACACACTGTACCACACACACACCTACACACTGTACCACACACACACCTACACACTGTACCACACCTACACACTGTACCACACACATCTACACACTGTACCCACACACCTACACACTGTACCACACACACCTACACACTGTACCACAACACACCTACACACTGTCACCACACCACCTCACACTGTACCACACACACACCTACACACTGTACCACACCACACCTACACACTGTACCACACACACACCTACACACTGTACCACACACACCTACACACTGTACCACACAC